>OX101721.1:26874625-27185124 GCA_944452665.1 Stenoptilia bipunctidactyla | reverse complement strand
TTTTTGGGATTGATGTGAAGAGACAGCTCGCACGGGGGTGATGCGTTAAATAAAATTAACCCTGTATAAGACAAAGACAACGAGTATTTAAGCATTACTCGTCTGCCTTATACCTAATTGAATCGGATATCTGCACCGATTCAGATATAAGGAGAACCAAATGTATGTCTGCGAGCCTGGTAGAGACGAGACTATACCGCACCTGCTGTTAGAATGTCCAGTTTACGATTACACTGAACACAAGCTAGAAACCAAGATGACCAAAAATAATCTGCACGAAATTCTACTTAGAAAAAATAGACATCTTCTTGGAATACTGCACAACTGTTGCAAAAGAGCGTCATAGAAATAAATAAATAAGTTTGCAATATATGTTACCAAATATTGTAAATAAAATTTGTTTGAACATATCAATCTAGTAAAGATAAATAAGAATAAGATAACAATAAAAGTGTAGTAGTATAGGAAAATATTTAGTAGGTAGCTGCAAGAATTTAAATGTCAAGAAATGTATGCTCAAATAAATATTTTGGGGCAGCATATTATGTATAACTGTTTTGAAAATACCTGAAATGTAAAGTTGAAATAAGGAAAGATATAGGTCCATTTTAGATTGGCAATGTAAAGAAAGTTTAGTATGTAAGAAAAATGTAAATAACAAAAGGAAAATCAGTAAAACCCAATTATTACGCCCCTGGTTTCATCCCTAAGCACTATAAGGTAGGAGTAGGGAAAGACGGGAAATCCCACCCGATATTCGATTGGAAAAGACATGAAACTGTAAAGTAGGAGTAGAATAAATAGTAACTTTAAGTACAAGAAGCATTATTGTGAGAACTAGAATGAAAGGAGTTGGTATACAAAGCCTGCCTCCCTTTGGCGGAGGTGTTAGAAGTAAAAAAGAAATACCTACTTATATCTATATTAACTTTTCAAATACCGCGCATATGAATAATAGTGTTTTTATTCTACTTTCCTCCGTAGTAATATGATTTTCTTAAACCGAACTTTCATGTCATTAAGTTAGATGCTTTCACAAATAAATAGCAGTAGACGGCGCTTAAATGCATTATGTCTAGAGGCGTCGTGTCGCGTCGAGTCGTGTCGCATCGAGTCGCGTCGCGTCGAGTTAAAGTCAGCAAGCATAGCATGGCATTCTCAACGATAGCGCTCGCTAACTTAGCCTTCGTAATTTTGTTTTTAACTATTGTCACCTCTATTTAATACTTAGCTTATTCATTGAGAATCCCCAAAACGGCTAGGATTTTAAGCTTGGTACGTATTGTAGATTTTTAGATTCAATATAACAATTTACTAAGGATAGTTAACCTGTTTTTGATTCGGTTTAACAAAAGAAAGTTAAACTGTTATACAAGTACTTTAATATAAATCATTTGGAAGCAATAATATTTTTTTTTTCCTTAAAATGTATTCCACAGTATACAAGGCTATTTTTACTCACCGGATTAGTGTTTTTTACAAAATCAGTATAATTTATAGAACTGATTTTTGCAAAACAAGTTAATTAATATATTTGCTAACATATTAATCAAAGCCTGGTCACCATAAATTAATAAATACCATTAAAATGAAGACGACTACAAATTTATAAAAACATATTGTAGTAGGTACTACGTTGTAGTATTATCAAACGTAATAAATAAAATGCCGCGTCGTAGTAACTGTGTTCCTCAACAGCGACTATTTGTAAAAAAGTTCTTGTTTCCATATCTTAATTTATATAGATATTATATTTTTATATATTCCATATAATATCTTTTACTACTGAGTGATAGCAAAATAAATATGCTAGTACACTTATATCGTATCAAAGAAAATTATATTTAAATTTGGGTGGTGACTAAAAAGAAGCTCTTTATAAGAAGTTTTATGAAGCTATCAATTTGCTATTTATTAGATATTCGACGTCGACATTTGCATATAAAATATTATAAACATATATGTTTGTGTAATCCGATGTACAATCATACCGAGGTTATAGAATTAGATAACTGAAGTTTGTTTAAGTTCAACTTTAAAGGTATCTTGTAAATATTTGGCATCTCATTAAAACAATCCCTTCAAACTTCTCTTAAGAACACTGTTTACAATAATGCCAAGAGGAGTATTTTTTATTTCAACATACGAGGAATATAAACTCTTGATGTTTTTGTCCATTTTGTGAAAGTAATCAGCGCCAAAATCATCACTGTAGTTAGCCCACTGCACGGCTATGAGTCTCTCCCCTGGTGATGAGGTAATATTAAGGTTAATTTCGTTAATTTATTAATTCAATACAAAAGAGTCAAGGACGATCGATATACAGGGTGTGGGTCACTTTTAAGCTTCGAGGACGTGATAGTTTGAGATCCTACATAAAGAGAAATTTAATGTAATTATGTATTTACTGAGTAAACTAAACCATACGGAAAATAGAATAGAAACTAAACTTTATTTATATATAGGAAATTCTATTGAAAAATTAAGTACCTACTTTTATGACATAAATATGACCAGAATCGATTACAGGGTGCTCTCCTTCAGTATCTAAAATTTGTCACCAGTCACCTTGTATAAAACGATTCACGATTCAAGTCTCGCAATTAATGTGCTACGTTTATGAAGAACTTTTCCCTGGATATTTCATCGCTATTAATTTGACACAAACTTAACAATCTTGTGTTTATTTTGAGCTTCAAATATATGCAGATTTATGCACGATTTTGATAACACCCCTTTTGTGTATCGAGTTATATTAAAAGTAAATGTAATTTTAATAAGTTTACTATAAAGCCTCCTGGGCTACTCCCGGCCGTTATGTTTTAATATCCATTAAAGCTGCTCTGAGCTCAGTGTAAAAACTCTGGGTTGTAATTAAAATCTATTTCCAGCCTCCAAAAATTATTGTATGAATAAAATTTTAGAATTACACCATTTTCCTGTAAAGCTTGTATCTGTTTGATTTTGTGGTAAAATTATCCCAACAATCAATTTTTCATCCCTTTAATTGTTATTTTTAATTAGTAAGTTTTCGTATAAGTGACTTTAAATGATAAGAGTTAGATAACCGGCGTAGCTCAGAGGAGCCACTAACTGAGCTAAAATAGTACATTTACATAAAAGCAAATACAAAAAAATATTATTTATAAAAGAATTTAAAAAAAGCAGTAGTAGTTTTTGTGAATATCAAATAATAATAACTTGTTATTAAAAATAAATTGAAGTCGTCGTGGCGCCGTGGCTACTGTGCATATCAAACGATATCGTAGGTAGGATGGGTGACCGCCGACCAATCATTTCTCACGACGACTTCGGTGCTTCGGAGGGCACGTTAAGCAGTCGGTCCGGGTGCTGCATACTTGTATACAGTAGTCGTTAGGGTTTGTTAGAAGGCATTTCGGCACCCTGAAATATCTGACATCCACCAACCAGCACCGGACCAGCTTGGTGGATTACCGCCTAAACCTCCTCGTCACCCAGAGGAGAGATTCATAGCCCTGCAGTGGGCTCATTACACGGAGTTGTGATGATGTGATGATTATAAATAATAAATCAGTTTATTGACACTCACATTAACAAATATACAACTAACAAATATAGAAATTTTATGTCAAAAGGGATACTTTCAGCAATTTTGCCTAAAGATGGCAACGCTGTTTCTCAAAGCACCCTATTGCCAAAGTGCCGAACTGTACATTTATGAAAAAAACCATTTCATAAAAAATAATTAAACAAAAATACATTACATTAAAATACTACTTTATGTTTAAAATTTCATCAAATTAATTTAAATATTTTCAAATTAGATAATAGGTACATCACACAATCATTCGATATGGCAGGTAAAGAAACGTTCTACCAAATCGTTACAAGGATAGGTGACCACCAATCAAATTATATATGACATTAAGCTATCAGTCCTGAGTGCCACAGCACTTGTATACATAATTTGATAGAGTTTATCAGATGGCATGTAAGGTCCCTGAAAAAATTGACATTCACCAACCAACAAAAGACCAGCTTAGGCTCAAGGACCTACAGTGAGTTGATATCTCTAAGTAACTACTACGTCGATAATCGTTTAATTGGCATTTGAATAAGCGTTTATAGAAGAAAACTTGTCAGATTAAATATTTACTTCAATGTAGAATCTACATTGTTAATAAAAGTAATCTATATACTTTATAGCACTATAATAATTATTTCTCGTTAAACTTTATGTAGCAAGAATATTAATATTATGTTAAGTTACAAAACAAAAAGTGTCAGGAGCTTATCATATTTTATTAAATTATTATGCTTGTTCTGAATATGTGAAATGGCTATAAATTTATTAAATAACAAAACTTTAATGTAAAGCAATTTTATATTACAAGTTATAAGTAAGTAAGTTGTAGTAGTCTCTTCCCTGGATGACGAGGAGGTTTATGGCATTAATCACCAAGTTGGCCGGTTGGTGAATATCATCATTTTTAAGAAGTTGACATGCCTTCTGACTAACCTTAACAAGACTGTATAAAAATGCTGTGACACCCAGGATAGACATATTCATGTCTTAATAAACACATCGGTGGCTCTAGTAACGACCAGGCCGAACGGTGCTCAACCTACTACATTAAATAATATAAATGGTAGGCAGTATGCCACGAGTCACGACGATGTCTTGGAAACGAGTTAGAAGTGTTTTAAAAAACATATCGCACTTCGGAGTGCTGTGTATGATACAAAGTGGGTTTTTAAGTCAACTTCCAATGAGCCAAAATTTTTTTTTTTTAAGTAAGATTGCAGACAAGAAATAAAAGATAAAAAAATGAAGATATCAGTTTTTTAAAAAAGGTCTTTAATTTAAAAATAATCCATCTAAAATTATATTTTCCAGAATCATCTTGAATTTTACTCTCTCAAGAGAGTTATAAAATGGAACGGTGTTAAGATAACTACGTGAATTTCTTCAGAATTTCATGAAAATTATTCGTTTACAAAGCCGAACTCCAGAACAATTTATGAGTAGGTTACTAACAATACTTTGCAATTTTTTAAACTACATAAAAGACTTCCATTCAAAATGGTCTAAACAATGATATAATCTGACCAAAATTGGGGAGGTTCAAAGTATCCTATGAAGCTAAGTTAGTTTAATTGAAGAGGCTTTGCTAATTGTAATTTATACATTAATAATATTGTATTATTAATAAAATTTGTGTGTCTGTTTGTAATATTAAAATAACCGTTTTTTAATGAATATAATAGCTGTTTCCCGCGACGACTTCGTCAGCGTGAATACTGGTTATCGGAGTTGGATAAATAACATTATAATATATGCCTTGAAGTCCAAGCTTACACTATTTTAAATTTCGTCAAAATCGATTCAGTAAATTAGCTAACAAAGCGTTACTGATCAAGAAGCTTTATTAATGATTTAGCCCTATCAGCATAGCAAACTTTTCTACTACATACCAACTATATTTCGGGTTTATTATTAATTTTGATATTACCCACATTTTATAAGCCCCCAGTATTTTTACCAGGACAATTTCCTTAGAATTCCAATTCCCATGTTTATTTTTATTGAAGTTCATTTTTTTCTAGCTATCTCTATGCTTTGACATCTAAACTACCAATGCCACGTTCAATATCTAAAACACTGTTCGTTCGTTGCTTCTGGAACTGGAAGAAACAGAAAATCATAGATTGTCATCAAGTCATTAACTTTATTGACGTTTTTGTGGCCAATAGGCTGACCCCCTCTCACTGCAATATTCTTTCTCCATCACATGGTTTTTAGCCTTTGGTGCTTTGCCTACCCCATAAGGAATACAGGCGTGAAGTTACGTATGAATGTTCGTTTAGTATACGAACAGTTAAGAGTTAGCTACCAGGCGTACCTATAAAGCGTTTCAATTTTTTACGCCTTGTTATTGAAATTACTTCTTACTATTCTTACTATTCTTAAACCATTCTACCATTCGTTTGTCGTAGCATTTACTCATGTTAAATATTGAAAGCGGGCTCACCAGGATTATACGTCTTTTACGACACTATTATCCAGGGACGGCATGGCGGTTCTAAACCGACCTTACACGGCAAAAAAATATAAATCAAAACAATGTTTATACTTGTTTGAGTACTGTATGTTTAAATTTTGGAATATTTTTTAAAACATTTGGTATAAAGACATTGCTCAAAACATCAGGTTACTTTTACTTTTAAGTTTCTATAACATCACATAGACAGATATTTTACAAAGTTTGGTAAGTCAACTATAGAGTAATAGGCGATAAGAGGAAAGTTTTATTTATTCGAAGTTAAAAAGTCCGTTTCATTTTATCACACTTTCTGGTTCTTATGAGGTCATCTATGTTTTTACGAGGAATTTCCGGAGCTAACTTTGTGTCAGTAGACCACACGGACGTAAATATTTATATTTGTTACTGTTCTGTCGGCCACAATCTCATGCATGATGTGGTAGGCAAAAAAATCGTATTTAAAACAATGCTATTAAACTTTATAAAGTATGATGTATATAAGTAGATGTATTTTAGGTCCACACACATATTAGTGAGAAGTAGTAGTTCATAGGTAATTGTAAGTCTTGTCATTTCATTATATCATAACTTATATATTAAACATTTTCAGTGAGAAGCCCTAAAGACTAAATTTCTAGAAAGTACGAAGCAAGATAGCATCAAAATTGTAAAATAAGTTAACAACAGCTAAATTTAGAATTACATCTAAATTGAGGAAGATAACGCAATTTGATGTAGTTACGTGCTTGCCGCCAGCTAAGGGATAAGAGTCTTATCGATTATACGAAGAATCATGCTGTACCCTGCACGAGATAAGCCAAAATTTGACGTAAACAAATTTCGTTTGATAGGTTTACATTTTTGATGATAACATCAATATTAAGAGATACATAATCAAAAGGAAAAGTATATCTTATCCATAATCTTCATCTACCTATTTCATTATATCATTGATATATTTCCTGAAATGAGAACATTAACCAGTGGGAAGGCGTGCCCTAAAAAGTTACACGAATAGTCGCATGTTAGCAAAATGCTCACCGTCTTTATATTAAAAACAAAAAGCAATTATAATATATTTTTGGCATGACAATAAATTTAAAGTCTCGTTTTAATGAAATAAATTGTTATATTAACATTTCATAACAAAAATCCAAACTTATGAACCAACTAAGAATCACTTAAACTTTGGCTCTTACTTTTGGCTACTCGTTAGAAAATAAAAATGATAGTGACAAAATTTTTTATTTGTCTATGTTATCTTGGAATATGTATCTATCATGCAATATACTGCACATGAATCTCACATGCTCGGTGCAGAGTAATTCCTTGCTCAAAGTGCATGCTTTATTGGAACGCCTATTTTTCCTCCTGGAACAAAGTTCTTACCTATCTTTTCCGACATAAAATGAAATCCACCCTCTTAATTCGTGTAAATTATTTTGTTCTACATCATCCCAAGACTGTATAGTTCGGTTCGGTTTCGTGAGGTTTGTGAATGACGGAACAGTTTTGGATTGAATATTTAGGATCAAAATATTCTCCTTCTTCGGAATCGGGATCTTCTACCAAGCAAAAATTTCAGATGCTTATTGGTCATTCATTTTTTGAATTGTCATGCTGAAAATAACATACATAATATTAAAACAATAAATCATACGCAAAGGAGAAATAATCAATAAAAAAGATATATTAACAAAAATAAAATACTTACGCGGGTAGTCGCATACTGAGCTTAAAGGCCTTCCAGACGATCGGACCCAACTGCCAACAAGCGTGACCTTGGTCGGATCAACCGAAATTTGTATTTGTTCTACACGGTCGGATGGTTGACTCAACTTGTCACTTCTCTCCGGACTTCGTAGCGTAAACACGTAGGTATCTAAATATGATTCCGTGTGTTTTGAAGCAACAAAAGATCGGCTTAGCGTTAACTTTTTTATGTTTGAGTGAAGTAGAAAAATAAAGCAATTTGTTTAGAAAGAGAGCATGTAATTTTTATAATAACAATCTGACATTTCATCTCAAAATTTTAAAATTTAGAAAAGAGTTGCAACAGAGGGTTAGAGTTTATATAATAAATACCTCATTACTTTAGTTTAATTTTTATGTAAATCAATTGTTTTAGCTATTGTTACTACACACTTTTCTGTATTATCAAACTGTGGAAACTTCGCTAGTTAATGTGTTATTAATGTGATTAAATTCACGTGCTATTTGTAACTGTTTGTTTCCCAAATAAACATAAATAATTAAATAAAGAAAAATAAGAAAGTGGATGAAACTGTGGCTGAAAGAGCGAATAATTTTTATTTTTATCTTTATATGTTTCGGAACTAGAGTCTCAAAGACATGGTAAATCAATATACAGACATATATATTCAGTCAGAATCTCTCGTTCGCGAATTTCGTATTGCGAATCCATTGCAACCACAATGACGTGTGCTCGCGACGACCGACAAGCGCACACTGCAGGGCTCGCGTTGGCCAACAGCGTTCCAGACGGTTGGCTCCAACCACGATCGCAGCCTGTCGGGACGGACGCGCTTCCAACCAACGCCGTTGGCATCAATCAAAAAATTGATTGGACAACCGAGTTCTACACGATCCATTTTTACATCAACTCAACCAAGGTCACGCTTGTTGGCGGTTGGATCGATCGTCTGGAAGGCCTTTAACCAGCGCGCGAGTGTTCTCATGGGGGATGGGGTGAATTGTTACGAAGGTAATGTGAAGATTGTACTCCTACCGTGTCGCTAAAATTGAAATAAACCGCAAAAAATATTTGAGTGAGCAAAATGCTCATACCGCGATTTCTCACGGGTTAACATAATAAAAACATTGAAGATTTATGATCGTTTAAAACACTCGAAAATTTCTTAAGTGGAATTTATGAGTCTTCCTAAGAGTTAATTAATGATATACATCATTAATTAACTCAACAGACTAAGTAAGTAATTGAAGGTACTGAAACATTTCGATAAATATAATAAGGAATAAGGCTGTTCTTTTATTTTTGTTACTAAGTGAGAAATATGTTACCAACTATTCTAAGAAATTTTAACTAATATATTAGGTATTAACTTTTACCCATCGTTTCACGAGCGGAAACTTTGTGATCAAGCATGTTTTACCGAATGAGGAGTTCAACCCCTCAACCCCTTTTTGCAATAAAAAGTAGTGTGTACCCTTTTTCAAGATCAAGTCTATATTACAAGTTTATGTTACTGCTACTAATAAACTACACCACCAAACATACAAGTATTATCTCTTTATTATGTTACACGATGCATATGTACCAAATTTTATTGAAATCGGTTCTGAGGATTTTCAAAATAAATTTCATATTCCCTAGTCCCTATTTCTATCCCTTAACCCCTTTTTTCGTAATCAAAATAAGCCAATGTCCGTCCTTAGGGTCAAGTCCATCTATATGCCAAATTTTAATAAATCGGAACAGTACTTTAAGCGTGAAAGCGTAACAAACATACGGACTTTCCCACTCCAAAGAAATCGACGGGTAAAAGTCAGAAACGATATTTAATTGTAAAATTTTAGTTTTCAATGACTTAACCTTAAGACTTCATTTAATCATCCCCACATTTTCAAATACAATATAAGTAGGTTATGAGGCTGTACTCCATGTCTATATGTATACTATTAAAGTTACTATTTATCTACTATAGTTCATAACAGTACATCAATTTATGTAAAAACATATACTTATATTTGACCATTCGCCATATAACGGTGTGGAGAGGCGGCCTGCAAGAGGTGAAATTACAATTTAAAATTAACCCTGTATATTTTTTCTTTTTAATCTGTATATACAGTGCAAACCAAAGAGTTTTGTAATAGTATTATTTACGAGTGATTTTGTCATTTATGCGTATAGTAGTGATTAATTGATTTCGTAAATATATTTCCTGATTGATTGCTTTAAGTTTTCATTCCGGAATATAAAATTATATTTGACCATTCGCCATATAACGGATAAAAATAAAAAGTAATTGATGGAAATAAGAGTAGCATAAGTTTACGTAGGAACGTGAAGTTAGAGTGTCAATTATAACTTAAGGTGTGATATAAAATGAGGATGATTTTTTTCAATACTATGAATCGTAACGAGTTAAAACAATTTCAAAATTTAATTGAATTTATCTCATATTTAGAATGTTTCGTGTAAACGAACGCATGATCTTTCCGCGCCGCTGGTATTTTAATTTGGCTTCATCCCTAATTTAATATTAAAATCAATCTCAAATTTACATTAATTTGGCGGTATTGCTTTCTTTTTAATAACGAAAGAGATATGATACTCAATTATAAAAAAATATAATTGAGTAAATATATAACGAAATTTGGTCTTATTTATGATTAAGTAGGTAAAAACAATAACAACATTTTACCATCAATGTAGCCTCGAAGTAAACTATAACTATAATAAGTTTGTGTTGCGGATGCCACACAGCAGAGGTAAAGGGTCTTTCAATAAGGACGGGTCTATTTCAAGATGGAATAAAACAGGCTATGTGTGAGATATTAACGAAATTATTCTTTTATTTGAAAGGCCCATGCATGCTATTTTGTATGGATCCGGGAAGTCCAATTATCAATGACTCCGTTACAGAGTATTTCAGGGTTTCTAGGTATCAGTTTATTGCGGCTTATTGGCCATTTCAATTGGTCATTGGAGACTTCAAAAACCCCTTCAAGAAAATATCATATCCATATGGTTCAACTTAGGCTTAAAAAATGGATTAAAATGGATCTGCTTGTTGATTATTGTCTGTCTGTTGAAAATTGAACCTCCCAGATTCGTGCCACCATTCGAAGATGCAACGGACAGTTTAATGATGTCATATTCAAAACAAAATGGCATTGATGGATCTTTCAAAGAACAGAAAAAAATTGTTAATATCTCATACACAGCCTGTTTTATTCGATTTTTGAAATCGACCCGTCCGTATTGAAATACCTTATAAAAGCTAGTATACAGAGTAATTGGTGACGACAACTTTTAGATATTGAAGGAGAACACTCTGTACTCGATTCTGATCATAATTATAGAATAAAAATAGGTACTTAATTTTTCACCAGTACTTCCTATAAATAAATAAAGAGTTCACGAATGCTTCACGGCTCAACGATCGTTCGTGAAGTCGTTTATACCTACCTACCTATTCTGTGTTGATAGTACTGTGCGTACGTCCGTGGTAAGTATATACCAGTGTAACCATGCGTTGCGTAATAAATTCTTTAACTTTCGGTTAAGTTTACTCAGTAAATAATTAATATATTTTTTTTTCTCTTCATGTATGATCTCAATCTATCACGTCCTCGAATTTCGAAAGTGACCCACCAGTCACCCTGTATACCAGATATATGAAAGTACATTTTTAAACGATCTCCAGTCTATTCCGTTGTAAAATGTTAAGGCACTTATATTATAGTGTCTAATTTTTAATGGGATCAATTTATTGATATCTTGATATAATAATATTATACTGTAGCTTTATTGTAACATTAACAGAATTTCGTTGAGGCCATTTAAATTGAAGGATTTATATTATAATCTCTATGTTTAATTTCAGATTTCAATTTCACATTTAGCAAACCCGGTGCAATAATGTCGTAATTGCAAAAAAATGTAAAATGAGTTTTTGATCAAAAATGGGTCTAAATCTAGTGCAACAATAGATATATTTAATTTCTACAATGATCCCTGAGGTCCTAAATGAGGTTGTGGTTTTAGCGGATTTTTGTAAGCGCTAGCGCGAGAACATTGTATGTAATTGCTCAGTTTGCGCGTGGCCCCAGGCAGGAAGTGTTTGTGTGTAGAAGCAACAACAACTGACAGGTAATTATGACAAATATTTCATTGAAAATCTGTGCTATAACGACAGGAGTACACAGTCCTGATATTGTTTATTTTTATTATATGTAGACAGGTTTTCTGTTACTTGTAATTACAATTATGTCATTGTTAGTCGTCCCGACAATATTCTAAAAGATTTATTAGACATTTTCATTATTTTCCCAATGGATGTTCGAGGTTATTATATTTTATTGTAAACAATGTTTTTGTCTTAAATATTATCGTACATTTTATTCAAAGTTTAAATAACATCAAAGGACGAGGTATAAATTGACACGGTTGTTTCAATGAAATGGAGAAAGCTTAGATGAAGATGAATATCTCTAGGTGGAGATGCTATTAAAACAACTGATATTAAATTGCATAAGAACTTTGATTTATATAAATATGAAACAACGGACAAGACCAGTAATTGGAATAATACGAATATTATCGATCAAACAATGAAAAATTGATAAGCGTGGGATTAAATGCGACTAATCTGACGCTTCGGGGTAGGACCTCTTCAAACTCAAAAAAAACGTTAATTTAAAAATATACTATACTTTGATGTCTTCACTATCAGACCTTAAGTATATTTAATTTTAATTGGATAAAAACTTTAAAACACTGTTAAAACATTTATGACGTTGTTGCACCGGGTGTTCGATTGTAGAGGACGTATTACGCATTATTAATTATTAATATTACAAAATTTGATCCACTCCAATAACAACCACCCAAAAACAACAAATCAGAGGAATCGGCTCAGCCTGACATTTCAATTGTGGTCTAGACAGACGACGGTTCCTTTGTAAGCCAAGTACATGTCATGTATGAAAATAAAATCAATAGACTAACTGTAATTGTCTCTTATTTTAGCCTACAGTAATAAATGACGCGTTTTGCTATTGACAATATGATATTACACAAAAATGTAAGTTAATGAATGTCAGGTAGCAATTTCGGTTTTTTTTTTGTAATAACAATAGTAAAGCGTCATACATTGTCATTTTTTTAAATTGTGAACTTGAAATATAACTATTAATTCACATAAAATATAAGTTAATAAATTAAGTAGTCAGAATATACAATCACGGTTTAAAAAAATCAAAAGTACCCAAGAGCAAACATTTCTTTCCACTCTTTTATCAAAAGTGCTCATACAAATTGTCAGAAATACTACTCTGCTACGACATTAAAGAAATAATACAAGACAGCCACTCATACGTAATAAAGTTATGTTACAGCCAAGCTGCAATACAATAAATAATATAATAATTATACATACATACGTAGAAACTTATAGGCTGGTTTAGGCAGAACACCAGAGATTAAAAAACTATCCGACGTCATGTTTTACAAATTTGGAGGTTTTATAAGGGTGGAGAGAGACTATTGTAGTGACAGAGGTTCAGCTTATCGCCCATAAAAAAACGTCCATTAAAACCTCTGTCCTTTAACTGACTGATACAGTATGCTAGGGAAAAGAAGCAGCTGGCATTTTCTATATTTTAGTTTTGCTCTCAGTCCAGCATGGAAGATAATTATATATAATAATAATAATAATAAATATTATTTATAAGAAGGACCTTTTTATTAATCTTTTGATAATTAATGAATTGATAAACTATTATTTATTTTCTACGCATTGAAACGTTTCTATGTCATGTGTCAGTATGATAAATTAATAATTATTTACCCACGGGGCAATCCCTGTAATAATGAAATCATCCCACTAGAACATATAACTGATAGCATTATGTTAATCCAAGACCATCTGCGTACCAAGATTCACCCAAATTCTCTCGAAATAGTTTCATGATCATATACCAAACATCTTTATACCCTCAGAAATTTTCATGTAATATAACTAGGAAGTGGGATGTATGTTAAACCAGAGGAAAGCTATCCCCATTTCAAAATTTAGCCTAATCTATTCATAGCTATTCAGCGTGATAAAGTTATTAACATGCATATTCACGGATAAACTTTTTGATTTATGATATAGCTAACTAAATATGTTTAACATATTACATAACTGCCGGAAAAGTTATATAAATAAAATGGAGATTAAGCTACTTAGAGTGTTACCGCACCGATCGATCGACGATCGACCGGTTTTATGACCTAGTAAAAACTATGCAATCGACGATCTTATTCTATTCAAGCTTCAAGTATTTGACCAACTCTATTTCACCATTTGTTAAATCAGGACAGGCTGTTTTATAATTACTCAATTAAAAAAAGGTGTAAAGCCCATAGAATTGCGTCCAAAAATTAGAAAAGGTTAAACGCAAAAACTTATATAACATTTATTTTTGGATTTGAGTGATACCTTCTCCTGATTCCTTGTTTGGGATGGGGAAAAGAAAAATGGTGCAAATAGCATGTAAAATTTCTACCAATTAATAGATGCACACATTGAAAATTACTTATTCAACTCGAGGCAACGTTAGTATTAGCATTTTGACAGCGGCGGTTAAATGAATTATTGGTCAGTGTAACGTGACTTTAGCGCATCGGCAGGCAGCAATGTTAGTTTTTTTTAACGGCACTGCAGGTCTCTGTTAGCATTATGAATGAACCACTTATGTATGTATTAGAAAATCTTGAAAACAGAAATATTGCAAAGACACACTCGTAACATCACATAGAGATATTAAATAGATTTAGGATTTCGTGCGTTAGTTTATGTGGAGGATTTGGAGACTTAAGTAATGTCAAAATTTCAAGTACCAATAAACTTCATATTTGCTTTAGGCGATGGTTTTAGTTTAAACCGAGTTTTTATTGTTGTTCTACTGAATCCTAAGCTGTCCACTAAGAGTTGAAATATATTTTCGTAGTGGGAAACAAAAGTCAAATGCAAAGTGAAGCTTAATTAACAAAACAGAAAGAAATTCAGAGTAAAACTAAGAAACTACTCGTTAACCAGTAATGTTATCTTCAGGGAAAAAATAACAACGTTTCATTTTTGTTTTTCTTAAATGACCGTGCATAATACGTTAAACTAAATAAATAAGCACCTGGCAGTTAAATAACAAGAATAATTGGCTCCTCTAGCCTATGTCTTGAATCGGAAACTTATCATTATTCAATTATGTCAGTGAGCATGATGATGCCATCACGACCAGTGTTGTTGGCCACCCTTTATAAAATAATATTTTTTGTTTAAATTAAATCTTACGAAATAAAGAAATCGATAACCAAGCTAAATTTTATCTTCTGGGTTAATCCTGGATACACAGCATCTACCTGTGTAGTATTTTTTTACAAATCGACTGTATACAAAAAATATCTATACATTCTTACTTACTGTCGCGATTATGGTATAGAATGCATCAGTTAGAGGGATAATGAAGACTGAATACAAACGGCCCGTGACAATTTGACAGGCCTTTATATTCTAATGTATCTACGTAATAATAGCTTGGAAGACCGTTCACTGCAGCAGCATAGGAAATTACAGGAACATTGGCTTTTCAAGCCTTTGATTATCGCAAAAATAATTAGACCATTTAAAATTGTCTTGGATGTTATTTATTCAGTGACTCAAGTACTCCTTTGCACTGTAACAGAAAATAATATGTATGTACAGTATATACCCTATAATATAAAAAAAACAAGTACCAATAGGACCCATAAGGATTACAGAAAAAATATTTAAAAAAATGAAATTTCGAAATTTATTATAAAATTTTTGTATGAAAGCAATAAATTTTGACTTTTTCTTTCATACAAAATTTTAAAAATATAATATATTCAATAAAGATGAGGTCAAAGATTAGCACATGGATTTAGCAAGGAACTGGCTCTTCATAAAATATCCGCTGGAACGGTGATTTTTTTTTAGTTTTCAGCCAAGGAAAGGTTTCGCACCCACTAAAGCAAGCTCTAGCAGAAGGAGGATGAATCCTGTTATGGACGAAAGAGAATTCTATAGTGCTGCTAAACTCAGTGGCTGACCGGTATAGAGTACTCAGTCAGTGTGGGGCCCGCAAGAGCGGCCACGAAACTCCTTAGAACGCCTGAGTATACCCACTAAACATCCCCCTTTAATGATACGCCTTGGTGTAGGCCACTGGCCATAATTGGAGCGACAGCCATTCGGTAGATAGAGGCTGCGCAGCGGAGACACCCTGGTCCCCATGGATGAGCTGAAAGCTAAAATAACGAGGCTGAGACGAATAGATTATCTAGAGCTCAACGTTTCTAGACGTAGTCCTTTCTTTCAGCTTTCCTATCTTAGAGTGAGTCTCGTCACTCTAGATAATCTCTTCGTCTCAGCCTCGTCATTTTAGCTTTTAGCTCATCCATGGGGACCAGGGTGTCTCCGCTGCGCAGCCTCTATCTACCGAATGGCTGTCGCTCCAATTATGGCCAGTGGCCTACACCAAGGCGTATCATTAAAGGGGGATGTTTAGTGGGTATACTCAGGCGTTCTAAGGAGTTTCGTGGCCGCTCTTGCGGGCCCCACACTGACTGAGTACTCTATACCGGTCAGCCACTGAGTTTAGCAGCACTATAGAATTCTCTTTCGTCCATAACAGGATTCATCCTCCTTCTGCTAGAGCTTGCTTTAGTGGGTGCGAAACCTTTCCTTGGCTGAAAACTAAAAAAAAATCACCGTTCCAGCGGATATTTTATGAAGAGCCAGTTCCTTGCTAAATCCATGTGCTAATCTTTGACCTCATCTTTATTGAATATATTATATTTTTAAAATTTTGTATGAAAGAAAAAGTCAAAATTTATTGCTTTCATACAAAAATTTTATAATAAATTTCGAAATTTCATTTTTTTAAATATTTTTTCTGTAATCCTTATGGGTCCTATTGGTACTTGTTTTTTTTTATATTATAGGGTATATACTGTACATACATATTATTTTCTGTTACAGTGCAAAGGAGTACTTGAGTCACTGAATAAATAACATCCAAGACAATTTTAAATGGTCTAATTATTTTTGCGATAATCAAAGGCTTGAAAAGCCAATGTTCCTGTAATTTCCTATGCTGCTGCAGTGAACGGTCTTCCAAGCTATTATCCATGGGGACAAGGGTGTTTCCACTGCTTAGCCTCTATCTACCGAATGGCGGTCGCTCAGTCTATAGCCAGTGGCCTACACCAAGGCGTATCATTAAAGGGGTTTAGAGGGTGCGCCTGAGTATTGTGGGTACTGCAATACTCAGGCGTTCTAAGGAGTTTCGTGGCCGCTCTTGGGGTCCCCACACTGTCTGAGTACTCTTTACCTGTCAGCCACTGAGTTTAGCATCACTATAAAATTCATTTTCGTCCGTAACAGGATTCATCCTCCTTCTGCTAGAGCTTGCTTTAGTGGGTGCCAAAACTTTCCTTGGCGGAAAACTAAAAAAAAGACACCGTCCCAGCGAATATTTTATGCAGAGCCAGTTCCTTGCTAAATCCGTGTGATCCGTTTATCTTCGACCTCATCCTTACTTTCCATGAGTTGAGATTGAGGTTAAATGCGGGCTTAGTCTCTTTTAAAGAAAATACATTTCGTGGTACGGTCAGCATCAAAACGTTATGAACACTTTGAAATTTTCAAATTCGCTATTCACCAAATTGTGCCTTAAAATATTCTTAATAATAAAATGTCAAAGTTAGTCAATATTATTCGTTTTTTAGGCACAATGTGGTGAATAGCAACTTTGAAAATTTCAATGTGTTCATCAAATTTTGATGCTGACTGTACACAACTACGGATTCTAAGAATGTCCAAGCCTCAGGGTAAACAATATTTCTAGCCTTGCACGTAAAGTCTCTAATGTGTAACTTATTAGTATAAGAATGGTTAAGTTAGGTACTCACAAATTCATTCATGGAAAAAATGAATGTTTATGATATGTACGTGCTCAAACATATTCTATTTTATCCTTTCATAGCCTTTTAGCAATATTATTTCGTTGTAAAACTGTATCAAAATCAACAGACATTTAAAGCAAGAGCAAAAAATAAAAAAGGAAACATTACAGCGCTGGCCGGAGTCCGGACTACTCAGTAAGCGTTCTAACGATTTTTTGAACTCTCCGAGAATACGTCGTATATTCTTAAACCTATTATTGCAAATGCTTTTCAGCGAGGCCAACGTAGATAAAGTTGCTTTAAAATTTTTGAATTCTTTGAAATTTTCCGAGTTATTCTTCAGGTTTTATTATAATTTGTAAGTTAGAAAAGTTTTCATATTTAAGCATGTTCTACCTATCTGGGATAGATCCCTTTGGAAAACTTGATAGAGAGTGGCAGAAAATATCAAATATTAATACAAATATCCTTGCTGATATTGCCGATGAGTGAGTCTGCCTCACAAGCATTAATTATTTAAATAGATTAAGCGGTATGGGCTACCCAAATACTGCGGTTTCGTTGTTAAAATAAAAATGTTTTAACGAAGTTTTTGTGATAAAATTTAACAGTATCATAAAATACAAAGACAATCAGTTGAGCTAACATTTTCAGATTGATAAAATATGTTTATCTGTTAGGCTTTATTTGATATTGTTAGCAGAAAACTCCATACTGCGAACTATAGCAACAAAACTTTGAAGACTTGAAGAATTGGTCTATTAAAACTTAATGAATTTTTTTCTTGGTTTTAAATTATTATAAACCATTGCATCTAGCTCACTGCTGTCGATACTGCGGGTCACAGCTAATTAATTAGAAGAAAGCAAGTGCAACAGACGAAGATCCAAGAACCTTCTGAGATATCAAGCTCTAAAAAGTATGAAAGTTGCAAATATTTTCATCTGATAGTGTAATGTACAAAATATTTAATATACAACAAACAAATCTTGGGGTAATACTCAGGTAGGGGTAAAAATTTGTCGGGGTCCAACTTGTAAATTTCTGATGAAGTAAAATGAGTGTTTTTACCAACAAGGTTTATAGGTATAGGTTTTATTGATATAGGTTTTGGTTTACCTTGTTTGTTATAATTAAATTTTAACTGTTTATTAAAGAGCAATATAATAATAGTATATTTCAACACACTTGCTCGTAAAATGAGCCTAATTCTATTGAATTTAGAACTATAAACTGGGCTATAAGTCACGCGTGCATAATATATTATACCCTAGTGCATAATATAATGAATCCTACAAAGTTGAATTGTACCTTTGTGCAAATTAATTGCGAGTAAACAGAGCATATTTTATTGATCCGAGTTATACATAAATTTTTTTCAGAAACAACAAAGAGGTTTTATACCACTTCAAATCCATATACATTTTTAAATGTTTGCGCCTTATATTAGTAAAACAAAATTGTATCTCAAACAAATTATTCACAATTTACAATAATTTGTTATAAAATATTAAAATATTTGGATTTACCACGCCAAATTAAATATTTTCATGTAAAATAGGCTGTATATGCTATACAGCCATTGACACATTTGGCGGAAAAAAAAACTACGCGCATGCGCGAAGTTCGGCGCCATTTTTCAATCACAATTCACAGCTTTGTTATCAAGTTTAGTGTGTTTGTTATTTTATGACCACGTATGTCTGTCTTTTACTCACAAGTGTGTTGAAAAACGTCGTATATACTATTGCCGCAGGCGAGGGCTTAATAATGAGCCGAGACTGTAATTAGCAACGCTCACGAGTTACATACGACGTTTTTCAACACACTTGTGAGTAAATACATAGACAGACAGACATACGTGGTCATAAAATAACAAACACATTTGATAACAAAGCTGTGAATTGTGATTGAAAAATGGCGCCGAACCTCGCGCATGCGCGTAAGTTTTTTTTTCCGCCAAATGTTTCAATGTCTGTATAGCATATACAGCCTATTTTAAGTGAAAATGTTTAATTTGGAGTGGTAAATGCATATATTTTAATATTTTATTACAAATTATTGTAAATTGTGAATAATTTGTTTGATATACAAATTTCTTTTACTAATATAAGGCGCAAACATTTAAAAATGTATATGGATTGAAGTGGTATAAAATCTCTTTGTTGTTTCTGAAAATATTTAATGTATAACCCGGACCAATAAAATATGCTCTGTTTACTCGCATGTAATTTGCACAAAGGTACAATTCAACTTTGTAGGATTCATTATATTATGCACTAGGGTATAATATATTATGCACGCGTGACTTATAGCCCAGTTTATAGTTCTAAATTCAATAGAATAACGCTCACTTTACGAGCAAGTGTGTTGAAAAATATGATCTATAAATAAAAAGATCTATCCGAAGGACGAATTAAAAGTTGAAGTCAACCATTGTTACAATACTTATAAGGTATTAACAGCTGCTGACGAGTCCGTGTTATTGCATCAGATTTCGACATGTCACCGTTAAAACAAAATAATGAATCCTGAAAACTATTAATCGAAATTTTCGTGTTTTTGACAAAATCTAGCATGCTTTTTACAGGGTTTTTTTTAGTTACGAGCTAAATTTAAATGTTGTTTTCTTTGATACGATATAAACATACCTGCATATTTATTTTTGTATCGCCCAGTACAAAAAAATAACATATGGAATCAAAAACTTTTTTATAAAATTTATAAAAATTTTATAGTCTCTGTTGATGAACATAGCTACTACAAGGCGGAATTTCACTGATAATACTACGACGTAGTACTACAAGATTTTTGTAATAGCGCGAAGTCGTCTTTATTTTAGTGGTATTCATTCGTAATTTACAGTGAACATGCTTTGCTTAATGTGCACGCGAATATACTAATTTCATTGTAAAAAAATACATACCATTTTTTTGCAAAAATTGTTTCTATGAAAGTATTTATTATGTAAGAAAAATTTGGCCGGTGACTACAAATCAACCGTGTATTTTGCTTGAAATACAATTTTACCTAAGAATCGGTAACTTATAACACTCCGATTTCTAGCCAGTGGTGATTCATATCAAAGTCTAGCGCTTACATTTAAAGTTTCACAACAAAGTATTTCTTGCATTGTTCCAAAAGTATGCCGTGCGCTAATATATTCTCTCAGGAATTACATACAAGTAAGTAATCTTGGACTATATTCGTAAGGTTTCAAGCATGATTTCAAGTACATTCAAGACCTTTCATAAAACGATGTCATGCTTGCATAAAAGCAGAAGGAAGACATGAAATTAAAATTATTATTAATATACCTACATGTATTAAATTACAAAGACATACATAACTTCACGCCTGTATCCCTTATGGGGTAGGCAGAACACCAGAGGTTATAAGACCATCTGATGTCACGTTTGACAAAAGAGATATTATAATGACGGAGAGAGGCTATTGCAGTGACAGGGGGTCAGCCTATCGCCCACAAAAACGCCAATAAAACCTCTGTCCCTTAACTGACTTTTACAGTATGCCCGGGATGAGAAGCAGCTAGTACATTCTACGTTTTTCTTTCGCTCCCAGTCCAGCATGGGACAAACAAATAATTTAAATATTTCATCATATTTATTCAGTTTAAAGTAAAATAATATTTGTATCTCATTTGTAGTCGATCGGCATCGATAGACGGACGATCGATGCCGATCGACTTAGGCAAACCTTATATACAATCATGAAAAGTAAAACGACCACTTTGGCGATG
Organism: Stenoptilia bipunctidactyla; assembly: GCA_944452665.1. Classification (NCBI taxonomy): domain Eukaryota; kingdom Metazoa; phylum Arthropoda; class Insecta; order Lepidoptera; family Pterophoridae; genus Stenoptilia; species Stenoptilia bipunctidactyla. The sequence continues at coordinate 27,163,655 of OX101721.1, read as the reverse complement.
GAGTAAACTTATCTGCCTCAGACGCCAGAGGTTGCGGGTTCGATTCCCGCACGGAACAAGAAAAAAAAATGTTCCGTGTCTGGGTGTTTATCTATATGTGTATTTATATTCTAGGTTCCCCTCTAGCTTGCTACATGGCATATCACAAGTTCTGCTTAGTTTGGGGCCATGAAGTTGATGTAATTGTCCTGGGTTTAAAAAAAGTATATATTCAATGCAAAAGGTTCTAATATCGGAGTTTAATACCAATTAGACTTTAGAGACTCTTCTAATCACAGACTTCAATTAGACAAATTAGCCTGTTGGAGTACTTTTGTTGTTGGTTTCAAATGACTCTATCGGTGAAAACATAGGCAGAATAATAAACAGACTGAAGTGCCTGAGTAATAATACACGTTCAGAAAATTGAACTAGCCACAAACATGCACTCTTATTTAATTTCCATACAAATGCAGAAAAAAAGATTTTTTCTTACAGTTTAATTTTAGTTTAAACACGCGGAAAACACTTCGTTTTTTATTTGGTATTTTTCATTTACTGGATCTCATGGTCTCGTTGCTTCGTCAGACTGCCAATAGACCCAAAGCCAAGCCCAAAGCCTTAAACTAAGCCTTTAAGTTAGGGCTCGAAGGCTCCCGTAGAAAGGTATTTATGTAAAGTACATATTTATGAATACACCATCTGACATATGTTTATTTATATAAACTCAATATTTTTTTCTTTATCCGAATCTTTTTAATCACTATATTTTGTGTTTAAACACTTATTATTCGGCATAAAATTATTTATATATTTATAAAATACACCAGTTTGTTAACTGTTTCTCAAAAAAATATTTACCAGTAGATACAGGTTCTTGTTACCTCAAAAGGTTTTTCTCGTGATACTATTATAATATTTTCTATCAAGTTACGTAAAACCTATGTAAGTTAGTCTGAGAATTCTAGCTTAACCCTTTTAAAATATCAAGTTGTCTCATTCCACTGTTTTCATTCGAAATTATTTGAAAAACAAATAATTAACTGTAAACGCATTTATAACATCAGTATGGATTATAAGGGATAGACCCGAAACCATAAAGAAAGCGTGCTTGAAGGCTATAATAATTTATATGAAATCCAAACATCTATCAAACTGGGGTTTTATAAGTCCACAAAAAGTAGAACGCTGATTTGCTCACGCAACTGTTTTTTTGTTAAGGGCAAAAGGATGGAAAACTTAATAAAAACTATTTAGAGGAAAAAGAAAAGCTATTTTTCCCTTTTTATTCGAGCTTTTAGGTCAGCTAGTTTTATCTGAACTGGAGTGATATCTCTGGAGATGAAAAAAGGAAACGCCTGGTTAGACAATATGGTAGGGTAATCCTCGGAACTTCTAAGCTGATATTGATCTGGCTTGTACCTGTCTAAGAGTAGTTCTTATTCAAAAACGAATTCAGCAAGATAAAGATTAAGAAAATATAATTTTTATATAGTGTTGTGCTGCATATTTAACTGTTGCTTAAAACTGTATTATGACAGAAGCTTACGTATCAGTAATTATACGACTCTTCTATACAATATAATTTAATTAAAGTAAATGCTTCAACTATTGTAAACTTAGTATAGGGTTTAAATGAAAATGGCAAAAAAAAAATTTTGAAACTGATGCGGCTGGATGAAATATCTTATATATGTATAGCAAAATTAGATAATAAAATGCACAAAACAAGCGCATAAGACTAAGTTTTTAAATAATATTTGTAATAAAAAATAGTATTGGCAAAATTCAAAAATTCTTTATTGCAGAAATTTCTATTTTCAGTTATTTTTATTTTCAATATTTTTCAGTCATTCATTGAAGATAATGCTGACATAGGACTGTACGTATATGATTTCTTTTTACACATACGCAGTAACATTAATTTCTATCACAAAGTCATATTAAAGCAGGTTCCTTTGCTGGTTGGAATATAAAACCGTTATTAAAAAATGTGATCAGAAACCATGGTTAGGGTGTTTACCATTGTAGTGAAAAGATTGGCCAACCTAGACACTGCGTTACCGTGTCTAGCTGTTACCGGTATGCGCCGCGGGGAGGCTCCTTCCATGCGTCCCAGAGACCATGGTGTAATTAATCATAGAAATGGTGAAACACAAGTTGATAAGAAGACTGTGTACGCTAAAAAAGTCGCAGACATGTGATGTTTCAAATAGTTGTTAAATATGGTTTCCCCAAACAAGATTTGGTCCCTTCCGAATAAGCGACAATAGACGGATTTTTTTAAAGTTATCTTTAACAGATATTAAAAATCCCGTTTCCGTTTATCTACATTATACCAGAGTTATGCCTACAAAAAAGGTGCACAAATGTAAGCGAATCGACTGAAAGTGCGTATAGTGAAAATAATCTGTCAAAATACTTATTATAAATGCATTCCGACCGACGAATAATAAACATATAGTATATAGTACAATAACAACCATTAATGTTTGAAAATACTTAAAAATTTTTGGTGTTTCTGTCAACATGGTAAATTTAAACCAATATAGTGTTTGCATTTGATACCCATATTGTTGAAATCAGAAATTATTTGTTTTTATGCCCCAAAAATGCTTATTTTTAAACGCCGTCTTGAAATTGTTCATTTCCTATATTACTCGCGCGGTTATCAACTACGAATCCATTGATACCTGATTTGTTCAAAGTAGTCCCGCAGTTCTGTAGATAAAAGGGAACAAGAAACAGACATACATTCATTTATACGCGTTGAAAACATACTCCTTTGCGTTCCGCAGTCGACTAAAAATAAACTTCTTTCACTTATTTTTAATGCAATTTAAGCTATGAAATTTGTATTTGTAATGATATAAATTTGTAAGATTAGATTTTGGTTCCGTAATAAGACAGAATAACTAAATAAGTTTCTTTTTTTATTAATTCATAGTCTACTTGAAAAATCATGTAGGTTCTTGTTTCTGTAAGTATCAACCAAAATAATTACAATTCTCTTTAAATCAATACGTAAACGTGGGCTTTCTAGAGCGCATGTATACTCAATATAAATTGTTGCTTTAAAGGAAGTTAGCACAAAATTGAAGGTACGGTATTTCACAAATCTACATAACATGGTTTACTGAAAGAGCCTGAAACTCGGTTTAAATTCACGAGTTATGTTTGCCTGGAATCTAAGCGGTAATATTGAATGGTCGTTATGAGGTATTTATTTCTATAGTTTCTGTTTGCAATTGTGTATTTGATAGTACATTCGCTAAATATTTAAGTAAACTGTGATCGTTATAAGCATTTCTTTATTCTTATATCTACAGGTACTTGCGTTTATTTCGATCTTAATTGATTACAAAAGGAAAGTACTGGCAATGTAGAATTCAGTAATACGAAAAAAAAATCTATAATATCAAGTTAACTTTTTTCTTTCTTTTTCTATTTGTCTTTTTCCCAGAAAATGTATCTTTTTATGCTGGCTTACCTTACCCGGTGTATATATTCGTGCGTATAACTTCTTATCTAAACAATAATTAAGTGGGAGATGTTCAATTTCTTGCCATGAATAACAAACGAGACATATTACTTCTTTGACTACAAAAACAAAATAATATTATTCTACTCATATTTACGACTGTCCAGGAAATAAATGGTAAAATATTACAAACCGTATAAATTGAATGGAATATCTATCAATAAATTTATCGTTGGTCCTCTTTAATTAATACCGTACTCGTCCGTCTAAACGGCGTTCGATTGGGTTTGATCCTGTTTTTATCTAACACGTGCGAATGGAAAAGGATGAAGTGCCCAATCACCTGGAATTAACCGTCTCAATCTAGTAAATACCAGTTTGAAATGAAACACAATTGGATACTGTGGATACGTGGGGCACGTTAGTTTGGAAGTATTTAAGTTTATTGTCTTCATATTTGTTTTATATTTTTTATTTTGTTACACTTTCTCGTTATTCAGAATCGGTAATTTTTAGATACGATAAATAGCTACTTAATTGTTAACTTACATTTTTTCTCAGTAAAACGTCATAATTTCGTAATACAGTTTGTTAACAGTATATTAGTTTTCTATAAACGTTTGTTACGTGAGTGAAACCAAATTACGTAAATTCAACTTCTTTTGCTACAGGGTACACGCTCTTAGAGACCAGATGCCTTTTCAATTTGGCGCAGAATAGCCATTCTCTGAGCCAGCCCTTCAAGTTCATCAGACACTGATAGTCCGCAGACGAGCTTTTTGTATTAACCGTCACAATGGTAATAGATTGAACTCAATTCGACACTTTACTCTATAATCCGAGGTCTATCTCTTACGACATTTTAGAGGACTTCGAAAAATAATTTATTGCTAATGATTTTACTTAGCGTTTTCCAACCCGCAGATCAAGAAATCGTGCTTTATATTTAAATTTTGACAGTGGTATGAATCGACGAAGTCATAAACGCTATTTGGCGATTTATACCAGTAGTTGTATAAAAATGATATGGGTGATTTTTACCAGGGTATGAATCGACCCATTCAAAAACGCTATTCGGCGATTCATACCACTGGTATGAAACCCCCCTGGTATGAATCTGTGAACTCCCCATAGTTGCTAACAAAATAATAATAAATAATAATATTAAATATTTCTGACACTCACACATTATCTAGCCCAAATTAAGTTTCTTAAAGAACTTGTGCTATGGATACCAGATAACTGATATACTTAAGAAATATATAAACATAAATATTGAATAAATACATATTTTTTATTAGAATAAACTTAAATAAACATATAAACATCCATGACTTGCCGGCTAATATCTGTGTTCATCACACCGATATCCGCCGCCGCCGGGATTCGAACCCAGGACCTCTGGCATAGAAGGCAATGTATGTTACCACTACACCAGCTGGTCGTCAAATCAAAATCTGATTTTGAAGCGTCTTAGTTTGACATTAGGGAGACTTGAGATTAGAGATCGTAATTTCGAATAGTGCCCATCACGACCATTAAAGTATAAAATGTTTATTTGACTAGCTTAATAATAAATAAAAAAATGCGAGAACTTCAATAATAATGGAAACCTGTGCAAAACGGTATAACTGGGTAAAACCGTATAGCATAGCTATTTTCGCCAATATTATAAAATTTCGTGCGCACTCAAAGGTGCCTACTAAGCAGTACTATTTATAAACAAACACTTGTCACTGTAGGCTAGCGCTTTGGAGATATTTAATTTTATTGTTTTTTTGGGTAGTCTCCATAGTATTTACGTGAATATACAAACAATGATTGTGAAGTATACATACACTACAGATAAGCCACTAATCAACTATGTTGTAGATGATGTATTTTGTTCCTAAAAGCAACTTGCCTGTTGTTCCTAAAACGGGCAAGTTCGTATTGACTATGTCCTAGTGAATGATGTTTTTATTCTACAGTCGTGTTTGGGGCTAAACCGAATGGGGTAAAACCGGATATATACGATTTTGATCCAGATATATAAGTCTAATTATTACCATTGTTCATCAGCACTGCTCGTTGACCAAACACCATAAACTTTCAATGTGTAATTCAAGACAACTTCCACTGCGCAAAGAGTTGGTCGAGACCGGATCTCATCAACATCCACTACAAACTCAACCTCGTTTAATGTATCTAGGTTGGTCATTAAGGCTGAACCAGTTGTGATATAGAGGAGTTGGATGACTTCTTTTGCATAAGATGCAATGTCATGCGGTAATTCCGGGGAAATATCGTATATGTTATACGGTTTTACCCATGGGTTGGGGTAAAACCGGAAAAAGTATTTCTTTGCTTTTTCATTGAAATTGTTGTCCGATTTATTTTTTTGTTAAAATTTAATGTTAATTGTAAAGGGTACTTAATGAGTCTAAGTAAATATACGTGTACATGACTTTATATGACTAAGTAAATATGTTGATTTAATACCTTTGCGCTTTCAAACGGATGAACTACCAGACCCTTAGCTATACGGCCTTGACCCGGTCGCATATTTACAAAAGCTATACCATTAGAGTGAAAGTGCAAACTGAACTGGCTTAGCTTTTGTATGACAAAAACTTGCCCAAACCCTAATCCATTCTAGTACAGAAATTGACCGAAGTCGTGTAGACTTTGTGAGATAACTTCAATTGAACATTGCAGCAACAAAAGCTATCCCATTTGATATCGATATTTACCGATCGTTGGCTTCAATTTGATACTTAAACGGCAATTGTTCTGATTTTCAAAGATAGAAATAAAATGTGCATGCATTATGACCATCGTTATTTTGATGACTTAACGTTTGACTTTTGACCATGTCGGGATTGTCCAGGGTTGACTATAATAGCTGACCAGGTTTATGGCGCTTCGCCGGCCGCTGCCGCGGCACCGCTCGCTTCGCTCGCTCGGCTCGCGCACGTGTATAACTATATGCAACCTAACATGCTCCTCCTCGCTGCGCTCGTCGTCGCACCTAACCGTACTGATTCCGCCTTCCGGTGCGGGAGCCCTTCTCGTAGCTTATCTCTTTCATCGCAATGTATATCAAACAAAGATATACCTACTTTTCATCTTGACAAAAGCTTATCTATTTGAGTGAATATGTATTATACAGTACTAGGTTTTGTCATTGCATTTCTTTGAAAATTACAAGAGCAAAAGCTAATCCATTTCAGTCAATTTTTTTACTGAGTTCGATTAGGTATTGTCGAGTAATATGCATAAACAAAAGCTCCTCTATTAGAGTCTGACTCGTGACTCAAATAGTATAGACTTTGTATATTCGCGACCCGGTCTCCCGTACTGGTAGGTAGTTGTCTTAGTTTTCCTCGTGAGTCAGAAGTTGTGACATTATTTTCAAATATTACAAAATATCTGTTTTAGATGTTTTATATTAGATTTGAGCTTTTTAATTTACCTAAACAGTAAAGTAAATTCTTTGAAATCATAACGTAGATCAGAAAGACCGACATCATATACATGTATTATAATCATACAAATTGTCCTTTTAGAGCAGGAGGGATATTTTCACAGTTTTAACGTAGGTATCCCATTTACGTAGTTAAGATTTTTATCTTACTCAGGGGCACCTTTTGTCCTGTCTCACCGCAATCCCATCGAACCTTCATTATTTTATTGTGCACGGTATAGAGCAAATGTTTCGAAACATTCACACAAGTCAAAAGCGAAAATTTTAAGTGAATTACTTTCGTATTATAATCACTTTACGGATTTCGAATATAGAGAATCTGTTTTACGATGAACTTACGGTTCCCACACTGCATGTTGTTGATATACCTTACTTTAATTAATATGACTGCTTATTGATGAGTCAGGCATGTACCCTATGATATGATTTCCATTATATAGGTTTAATTTTTTTAATATTTTATTATTTCCTTAATGTAAGCGACCCTTAGGAAAGCTACCGTTTAAATGTCAATAAAAACAGGCATAAGCTCCTCCGATCCACTTACGTTCAGATCAATATTCAATCTATACTAATATATAAAGCTGAAGAGTTTGTTTGTTTGTTTGATTGAACGCGCTAATCTCAGAAAGTACTAGTGGGATTTTAAAAAATATTTTTGCATTTGATAGCCCAACTCTTGAGGAAGGTTATAGGCTATATTTTACCCCGAAATTCTTACGGGATCAAAAGTAACGCGGGTAAAACCGCGCGCGGTGGCTAGTCTTATATAAGGCTTCTAAAATTAATGTTCGTTGCTATAGTAACAAACGATAACGATACACAGAGCTATTTGCATAGTGAAAATTAGTGATGGCTATCTTAGATGAAACATTGAAAATTGCTAATATATTCATTTATACTAAATAAAGCTAGGTTGGAATAAAAATAAAGTGAAGTTTGTTCTGTAACTATTTAGGATATTCTTCTATGAAACAATGCAATTTTGTCTATCAAATATTCATGTAGTCTTACACTAATAACTTTAAATGCAATTTTATATTGTTAAAAACTGTAGTCTGTTGTATTGCTTATAATATATTAATCGTTTCCATTGAAGGTCTCTGGCTAAAACTTGCTTTACATGATTTCAAATAGGACATTAATTCCGCTCAAAAGTTTTGTGAATCATTTAATTGAGCTTTGAAATGAAAGCGTTAAATTATATTTATTATTGAGCCCTCTTATTATTTCAATAATAGGAGAGAAAAATACTCATATCTTATAAAAATTCTAAGTGATATTCATGATCGGAAATCGAGGATTGAACTAGATTATTACACAGATCTGCCGTTTTGTATCGAACTGATATCAATTGCTATCAAATTGTTATAAATCAGTTGCTAGTTTTTCTAAACGCCACAAGGCACAGTCGATCGTGTTGGGATATGCAAGTAGCTAAATTATCTACTACCTATGGCTAGTATAGAAATTATCTACTACCTATGGCTAGTATATAAATTATCTACTACCTATAGTTGGTCAACGGTGCACCGTTTCCTGCTAACGATTTCTTTAGCCTCAAAAATGAGACCACGGCAAGTCAGGAGTTATAAAATGCAGTACCATTACTCAAACCTGATGACATAATGTCGGGAACCAGCAAATTCACTTTTAGCATGGCTTACTCTAAAGCACAGTAAATCCAAAGCTTTCAAAGAGTCGCAATAAAGTATTATTGTACCTAGTCAAAATTACTATAGTGTGCCGGATTCATAAAATTTTGTTAAATTTTTATTTAAAATTCGCCAGTATTGCGATAAAATAGTTTGAGTAGTATAAAAATGAAAAACCACTATAGTTTGTAATGATACTCACATTTCCTGGACCAAGTTCATACACTTGTCAAGTCAAACATAATTTACTTAATGGTTTCAATTCAAATTTTTCAATAGCAGATATTGAAAAATTTCATTACATTTATAGCCACCGTATAAGAAGGACCCATTGTAGTAGCAATGTGGTAAGAAGTCGATCCAATATAATACAAAGGCTTTCAGTACAAAGGAATTTTTTTGAAACTAGATACCAATCGATAATGCCGTAAATTCTACACATTACTTCCAACATATTATGCTATCGTGCAAAATCGTTGAATATGGGGTGTTAACTATTGAAATTTATAGAATGTATTAAGTAAATAACCTACAAGCAATCACATTATTTTCATTATTTTAAAGAATATGATGTACATTTAATTACGCATTCAAAATTAAATGTAAGCAGTCGTAGCAATAATAAGTAAGTTATTGTGATTAATTGCCATCGGGATAAACCTTAATTTGACGTATGCGGACAATGAACGAGAAAAACGAACGATTAATAATCTCGAATGAATTCATTCATTTTTCATTTTTATCGATACCAAAAAGAGTTATTTCATGTTATTTATTTTACGTCGAATGGTTTGCCCTTATCAAAAATATCTCCATATGCTGTATATCACAGTTTCAGTGAAAGATAGGTTGATGTTTTACGAAACCCTCCTTTTTGTTGAAAAGCTGTCAATTGTAATACTAAAGCTATAATGCTAAATTATGACAAAATGTGAATCTTTGGGTATCATTAAGAGTAATCAATAATACAAAACAAGGGTGACTAGGTAAATTGCCATTTTAGTGTTACATAAAGTAGTTAATGAAGGCAAAAGTTTAGGTTACAGTGCATATTTAATTGATGATACAGATAAACCTTTGAATATCTGCTTTATGAATTTTAAATTAAAACTATGAATGATAAATCTACAGAGTCTAGAACTACAGAAGTTACAAAAGTAACATCGCTATGTTCTATGGCTGATTTTTGATCTCTCTGGAAGTTTGAGCCCATGTGAGAGTTTAATATTTTACAATTATATGTATATGCTGTACTTTACAGCTAGCTACTAAATTACAATATCCTTTATTGTATTTAAGAATAATATCAAAATAAATATTAAGTTCAAGTTAATTATTAAATAAATCTAATAATGCGTGTTTGTGCTACATTTAAGACTTAGTTATAGCTTAACTGTGTGTTTTATTTTTTGAACGCATTAAAATCATGAATTTATATTTTATGTAAAACCACAATGATGCGATCTAAAGATGAACTTCATTTTATTCTAAATAAAGGTCAAACTCATGAATATTTTAACATTAACCTTTACAAGGTATCATTGATGCTTTGTTTACATTTTTTTTTATATAAGACGTGGCATTAAACCTATATCGTACACCCTAAACCGTAAATAGCACTTAATACCAAATCCCTTTGGAATTACATACGTTACGGGGAACTCGACAGTTACCTAAACATGACAACGCCCATGAGCCTGTTAAGCTCCCGAAATTCGATTCTGATGTGATTTTGAGAATCTTGTGTACACAAAAACATGTTGAATCTTTATTATCTTCAAATCGTGTAATTATTTCTCTTTGAACCTTAAAACAACATTGGTTTAAATGTTAATTAAAAACAGTCTGCGATGATATTTTTTTAATTAATTTACTAAAAAAATATTTTTTCTTTTAATATTTTTGATTTTAATGTGTATCGAACATTAAAATCAAGCTCGGGTAAAGTAATTTGCTATGATATGAATAAATAAATGTAATCAAGGTTGCCGGTAAATGCAAGCTGACGGTGCACGAAAACGAGCGACGTGGAGAACCTTCGGGAGGCCTATGTCCAGAAGTGGACGTCTCCCGGCAAATTATGATGATTTTGATGAAGTGATATGTTTCCGATGGAAGAGCAGGATAGAGAGTGTAACTATATATACGACTGGTTCGAAGTAAATATTCGATAGCATCAGCGCTGCCATACAGTGGAGAAAGGTGGTACCCACAAGTTAGAAGGGTAGTTAGTTACACTATCAAATAGACGTCTTCTATAAAGAATATACTGGACACAGGATGCTATGTTTTAATTGGCTAGCGGAAATCTGAAGGTTGCATTTCTTAAGAGTGAAAGCATTTTTTTCCAGCTCATTCCCATCAATCAGCATTAAATCAATTCGTTGATTGATATATTTTTAGGCACAGAAACTGCAATAGTTCTTCCTAAGGACTTCTAGCTCAGTCATTTTAGGTTTCATCTGCGGAAATATTTGAAGTGGGCTGAATTTTAGTATACCTTTTTTATGGCGTTAAAATGAAAATGTAAAAAATCGACATTGACATCGTGCAAAAATGACTGGCCTATTCTACCTTTTAAAAAAAACGGGACGGAAGCAAAACTCGAGTTCTTATTTATTATATACCTTAAACAATAAACATAATTAGGCTTCTTCCGGGGTTGTAATTGTCTTGTTGTCTACTTTTTAGACGTAGACTTTAATTTAAATGACGTTATTTCAAATATTGCAGTAAATGTTTACATTTGCTATCTTGAATCTCTTTGCAGGAAAAATCTTCACAAAACATTTAGTGATTTCAATAATCCCAAATTTATAAAACAAAATAAATATATTATTTTAAAATATTGTTTTGTATTAAATAAACTTTCAATAAAAATACCAGCCACACTCAATCTCCTGCATATACAAGGAATAAAAATGAGAAATTTTAACACCCAATTCAACCTTCGCCCCGTCAGTAACCATTAAACCGTGCCAACTTAGTAAATCCCTTTGAAAACATAGTATATTATTCAATATAACATACAAGTTCACTAATCAATATGGAAATCACATCCCTCAAACAAAGTTTTTTCAATTTACAAGAGATGTTCAATAGTCGGATGACAAACTTTGAGCAGGACTTTCTTGGACGGAATCTGACCACGCCATCCAATCTTCCTAAACAATTTATGGACTTCAAGGTCTTTGTTCAGGAAACACTTATTATTCTACAAGGGCAAATAGACCATATTGCCAAAGGTTGTGATCGGCTAGAGATGCAAGAACGCAGGAAAATTCTTCTAATACACGGATTAGCAGAAGACAAAAATGAGACTACTGCTGCAGTCGCTACACAGCTATTTCTACAAAACCTTTTTATAAAATATACCTATTATTTTAAAAATATTGGCAAACATTAATATATATTTAAATTTAAGTAAAAAACTAACCCTGATGTATTCAAAACATATATTTCTGAAAAGTTTTTAAAATACACATCATTACAACGCGCCACGTTTAAAAGAAATTATAAATCTGGCCAACATTTTTGCAAGATAATAAAAAAACTCTTAGATTTTGGTTACTTACATAAAACCTTTTTCGTTCTGGATAAGCCTTTCCCCAATATAAACAACAAAGCCATTCTGTGCCGCAATAAAGCCGACGACGATGATACGATTTATCCGAGATAGCTTTTAAAATGCATTTTAAAAAGCTTACAAATCTCTATTAGGCACTCCTAGCGTAAATTTATGTATCTATCCCACATTAAATATAAACACTACGATAAGGTTCGACCCGAGAAAGTTTTATTTAATTTGGCAGAACTTTTATAGATTTTTTTTGCAGAATTTTGCGTATCTTTAGATGTTTTCTTTTATCACGTTGTGGACAAATCCATCTCAATAACAGCAAGCAAGAACAAGCGTCGTCTCTAAGTATGCTTATTATAAAGAAGCTCAAAGTCACTAAAGAGGCAATAGTTACTTTGACATTGCTTTGGTGATTTCCTTCGGGATCGATTCAGAAATGTGGAGCTTCGCAGGCGAACAAAGGTCGTCGATAAAACCGGAAGGATTGCAAGAATATAGCCAAAAGGATTGCAATGGACAGGTTTTGTAGCTCATAGAACGGATGAATGGGGAAATTAATATTATGTAGAGACCCCCACGTACTGGGTGACGGAGTGTATGCAGGCCCCTCACAAGGTGGATCGAAGATCTATCAGGTCAAGGTAGCCTGTTAACGCTGGATATGGACAGCGCGAAACCAAGTATCGTGGCGGACAGCGCACCTATCAGCTGATGATGATAAATTAGTCTCTTATAACAAAAATGTTACTGCCATATTATTAGTTTATATTAGTAGTTAATCATTAGAATTCGCTAATTAGATGTTGTAGTTTTGTACCAGTAAGGACACTGTTTTTACAGATTTGTGAAAGCTTTTATTTAACTTGCAATTTATGTAAGTATGTAAGTATGTTCGTGTGAAATCTTGCAACTCAATTTTGAAGCAGATATCTTTAACCGATTGAGCTGAAATTTTTTATACAAGTTCAGTTTGAACAATTACAATAATATTTAACTAAAATAGGATATGTCACTAAATGTGAAGTGAAAAATTGGTAAAAACAAAATTAAGAATTATAACATAAGTGTCATGATTTAACAGACTGGTATAATGAACTACAATGAAATGAAATTTGCGGTATTGGTTCTCCTGAAAATGTTCTTTGCAGTCCCTTAAATGAGTTACCTATTTTGCACTGCTCCGATCTGAAAATATCAAAATGAAATGCAATCCTTTGACGCCATTTTTAGACAGTCAGTTGAGTCTAACCTCAATGTGTCACTCAACCCAAGTGAATAGCATTAGGCAGCTCTACTGATCAAGCATGGAGGTGTGGCTTCTGCAGGATGTGAGTTTGCTGGTTTTCCGGCATCGGTCCATGGAGTTGGAGATCTAGTCACTAACATACTGTTACATAATGGTGACAGGGTCAGCATCCCTTTCGTGGTTGATGTTATGGAGGAATGGAGAACTTTGAACTTAGACACTGCAATTCCTGAAACTCCTCAAGTACAACTTGGGATGAAACTGGAGCCAGAAAAATATACTGCTCACTTATAGATCTAGCACGGCTGAAAGCGCTATCACAAGCAGAAATTGGAGCTTGGTTGCATGCATTTCCATCACCTAAGCTGAGGACTTTTCTCGACAACGATTCTTAGCAGGTGGCCGTTGCCCTCCGGATAGGAAGTAGCATTTGCGAGCCGCACGTTTGTGTCTGTGGTTCTCGCATTGAGAGCAATGGCCATCATGCACATAGTTGCAATCCTAGTGCAGAAAGGGCTTCGCACAATCATGCGTTTAAATATATCGTCCGCGGAGCCTTAGTATTGGCCAACGTACCGTGCTTGCTGGAACCTCCAGGTCTTAGCCGTACCGACGGCAAACGATCAGATGGTCTAACGCTGGAACATTAGAAGCACGAGAATGCATGTTGTAGGATGCTAAACGCGTCGCGTCGATACACTTGCACCCAGTCACCTGAATCGTACTTGGCTGCGACCGGGAGCAGCGGCAGAAACAGCAGCAAAAGGAAAGCGCATAAAGTATACGAGCTTGTCAGAGTATTATAAATATTTAATTATAATAAATGATTAACTTACTTGTGCTAGATGTTTGAATGCGCTTGTGAAGGCTGGTGTTTGCGTTTGGAATACATATAAAAACTAGAATATTAATCATGCTCAAAACGAAAAAGAACACAGAAAAAGTATGATATAATGTTTAATTTTTTAAAAACTCATAAAATGTTCTCGTTTATTAATTTAGTGTACAATAATCTTTTTAGAAATATTTGCTAAGATAACAAATAATAATAAGTGGCATAAGTTTACTTTGTACATAACAATGCTTAGTCTCATTAAAAATATAATAAGCAAATACAAAATTTCGTTCAAAAACTTGACAATTGCGAGCTAAAATTCTGATCGAACATTGAAAATATATACACAATGGATCTTGATTAAATTCAACATACTAATTCTAGTTCACTATTGGGACATTATATGCATGTCCGATTCCAAATTGACTTTCACTAATTAAGTGAACGCATGTAACTGCACCATTTTACTACGTGGCTGCATTTGAAGTGTTGGATAATAAAGTAATTTGAACACAAATTGCATTTCCACTTTTACGACTTTTGTAATATAGTTTAATTTGGTCTAATTAGCTGATGTTTCAAACAAGTTGAATATATAATCTGTTATTTGGTACTGCAAGCTCTTTTGACTTGGATTTGGTAACCACAATAGACATCCATTTGAAACACACAAAATTACACGATCGCGTTTCAAAGCTTGGCAGGTTTGGTGACAGTACAACGAATATGCTTTCCATGAAACTCGCTCATTACATCAAATGTAAGTAATTGCCCCCCGTCAGTACAGAAATGTACAATAAATCTGGGACATAGCGTTAGGTACGATAATGATCTAACGCAACTTGAGCTATAGAAAATAAAAAAAAATCGAAATAGAGTTTTTATGAAAGAACTTTTCCGTAGCCTTACCCGCATTACAGAAAATTTTAAGTTACTCTTCGTGCAATAAAAAAATACAACTCCAATTTTCAACGAAGACAGGCTTTTTCATTTCTTATTTAAAAATATTAATACTTGATTCTTTTTAAATTATTAAAATAATAAAGCGAATATGCTATAATAACAGTTCCCTGAAATCATAAAAGTTTAGGATAGACATACAAATATAACAAACACCTACACGTGAGCTTAATTCTTAATAAGCAAGCTCGAAAACATCTTTTCATTCATAATTAGCTTACTCAAAGGTAAAATAACTCGACTCTATACAACAATTCACCCTAAATAAGGAACACGCGTTCTTCATGCATAACTTTTTATATTAACGTGACCTACATAGAGGAAATAATTTAGAAGCTATTCTTTTTTCCTTTTTATGTCTTCTCTAAATAAAACTAATTTTCCTTGTGGTCAGCTAAATGTTAAAAGTAAAATTACTTGAAGCTTTCAATATAAAGATTTATACACCATTTAGATTCCAAATTTAAATATAAATTGATTATATAGTGAAATACTAATTAGCATAAAAAAATTGTAACAGTTTTGGATGATACATACGACTAACCTAGTCGCTGGTTTTATGTAGGTAACATAAAACCAGGGACTGCATGCAATGTACATAAAATCTGGTATAAAACTGCACCAAATTTATGTCTGTAACATTATAATATAAATTCAATAACTAATCCTTTTCACTTTTATTTAATTTACTTGATATAAATTATAATGATGTAAAAATATTATTATCTAAATAGGTATAAAAGATTTCTGTAGCATAGCTAAAAATTTCAATACCAATGGTCAATCAAGATAGATTGCAGAAGTAAGGATCTCTAGTAGAATAAGTAGAATATGTCGGTATCGTGTGATCAACTGGAAATTTACATTATTAACATTATTAACATAATTACTTTCTTCAACACTTTGACCTTGTAAAAGGTTTTTCGAAACATTTTTTTAATAATTGTATACAATTTTAAAGTTAAACACTATAATTGTTGAAGTTACTTTTAAAATCGTCGACAAGTTGCTTGATTTTATAAAATCTTTTTCAGTGAGTATCAGCTTCGGTTAATTTAACAATTAACGCCTGAAACAAACTTGAACAGGTTTGTTTGAATTGTTCTTAAATATATCTTTGGAAAATCGAACTTATTTCCCGTTTAAAGTCTTATTAATAAGTTAAATTTAAATCAAGATTTAATTAACACTTCGCTCCGGGATTTATTCTAAAGAAAACTTTTAAAACAGATTTTCAAATATATCTACAAATCTGTAGCAATAGCAGTATCTGTAACTTATAAATTACTGTTATTATTTCCGTAAACAAACCATTATTTGGTTAACATTATATTTTTTCTTTCTTTCATTGAACACATAAAAGGGCCATTTTCCCATGGTGGGGTGTTAAACCGTTTTCATACCGGATATATTTGGTGGCTAATACCAGTTGTTGTGACCCGACTTCCCACTCGTTGCGCGGTGGAATGGCTTCTTATCTGTAACATGCTTTAATAATTTTGCTCTGTAACCTCCAGAGCGGAAAAATTTAAACTTACTACGGAAAATAAATATAAAATTAGTTGGAATTGAAATGATTCAAAACCAAATTTATAATTTTTAGATAAAAACACTTATGATTTATATTGGTAACGACTTGAGAACGACATTGATACTGAAAAAGTTTTGTAAAGTTGAAAAATAGTGTATAAATAGTATATAACAACATCAAATATTTATCTTTAATAAACTTATTAGAAACACTACGATGTATTTGCTTGTTCTATGTTAATGAAGGCACACTTCTAACCAGACACTAATAGTTTATCATGAGTTTCCGCACTTACTTACAACTTATGACTGTTGTTATAGAGGTAGTTTTTAGTTCTTTAGTTCTTACTTATAAAATATATAAAGTAAACAGATAAAGTAAACAGACAATCACACCAACTAAATGATATCAAAGTAAGCAAAGCTTGTGTTGTGAGATACCGTGTAGCTTACTGGGGGGAACCTAGAATATAAAATACATAACGTACCTTCAGAATAGTAGTGACGTATTTAAAAAATACGTGTTTTGGTCAAATCAAGAATAAAGTTTTAAAACTGCTAACTTTCAATATTGAACTGATTTAATATATTAATAATGTATGAAGCATGTTAGTTATTTGTTTTTTTTATAAAGTGAGGTTTTTGAGTCTAATGCAATTCTGAAAGTGCGATTAGATAAGAGTCCAGACCCGGAAATTTTATTCTTGTTTCGTGCGGGAATCAAACCCGCTAACACTGGCATAAAAAATAAATACTTGGATTAATTTTGTCTCAACCTGAACCAAATAAATATTTTACTGAATTTCTTGCATAACATTACAGCTCGTAACTTTTCCTTTGAACTAAATTTTATTGTTAAAGCATATGTTTTGTTAAATTTGAAATAAATTAAATAATTAAAAATTTCAGAAAAAAAAAATAACAAAAAGTATTTTACCCCATTGATCTGGGAGTTTTTCGGTATATCCCGTATACCCACGTAAATCCCTGTTAAGCGTGAGTGGTCCTGGGTTTGAGTTCCGGCTGGTTCGGGTGAGGAAACGAAATTTTCTGAACTGGCTCACATCTTAGTGTATACAAGGATACTCCTTGGTTCCATTCCATAAGCTTACTTCGCGACCACATTGATGGTATGTCAGTTTGAGTAATTTATTCAACATACAATTTAAGTACTTCCGTTAATTAGTTCTTTGAGCAGGAAAATCTGTAATATGCAATGTTATTTTTTTTATCATCATCATCACAACTCTTTGTAATGAGCCCACTGCAGGACATGAGTCTCTACCCTGGGTGACGAGGAGCTATAGGCCATAATCCACCAAGCTGGCCCACCTGCGACGCATGAAGGGGTAGCGAGCAAACGCCCCGTGCGGGGTGTCCCACTCACACGGCAAAGATACTTGCTGAGTTTTTAAGATAATATTAAAATATTTTATGTACCGAATTTTAGCAACCATTGTGCGAGGCTTAGCAAAAATAAACCACAACATTGTATAAGAAAAAAAGCATGTATAGTGGAACTTAAATGAATTTAAAAGTTTCGAAGTTTTAATACCTATTGTAAACTGTAACTGTGACAAACATGTAATAACAATGTAAAATGTCAATAGTAATTTATCTGCAACAAACGCACAACAAAAGGAAAGCCGAAAGATATACATTTTATTCATGCAGGATCTTAAGAGGAATGAAATGTGTTAAATATATTTTCAACACACTTGCTCGTAAAGTGAGCGTTATTCTATTGAATTTAGAACTATAAACTGGGCTATAAGTCACGCGTGCATAATATATTATACCCTAGTGCATAATATAATGAATCCTACAAAGTTGAATTGTACCTTTGTGCAAATAACATGCGAGAAAACAGAGCATATTTTATTGGTCCGGGTTATACACTAAATATTTTCAGAAACAACAAAGAGGTTTTATACCACTTCAAATCCATATACATTTTTAAATGTTTGCGCCTTATATTAGTAAAATAAATTTGTATATTAAACAAATTATTCACAATTTACAATCATTTGTCATAAAATTTTAAAATATTTGCATTTACCACTCCAAATTAAACATTTTCACTTAAAATAGGCTGTATATGCTATACAGACATTGACACATTTGACGGAAAAAAACCTACGCGCATGCGCGAGGTTCGGCGCCATTTTTCAATCACAATTCACAGCTTTGTTATCAAGTGTGTTTGTTATTTTATGACCACGTATGTCTGTCTTTTACTCACAAGTGTGTTGAAAAACGTCGTATGTAACTCGTGAGCGTTGCTAATTACATAATATACTATTGTTTGCGTCCATGTATCTATTGGGCAGGACTAAACGACAACATATTTTTAAGCCTGATATTGATGTTTTTACAAAACAGTATTTTTTACACAAAATACTGTTAATGGTATTTTTTTACATTTATTATTTTTATTATTTCTTTCTCTTATTAGCAATTAAGTAATTGCAATGCACTAAGCACTTTTAAATAATAAGAAAATTACAAAGAACAATCACACTTCATTATCTAGCCTTTCTCTTCATTGAGCTGTTGTGTCTTTTATTTATAAATAATACCATCTGTTACATTTCTTGCTACAATGTTCGAGTGAGATAACCTACTTTTACACAGTACAATATCTTATGATAATGGCAATGTCTATTATGTACGTGTAATATTACTTATTCACAATAAGCGTTCTTACCATTTACTTAAGAACTACGCCAATGCTGACTTCCTGCTCCTGTAAGGATGCAGTTAAATGTGAAGTGGCTGAGTTGTGGCGTTTGAATTTATCTTAAATGTATACTTTTGAGAGCAAAGCTGTAGCAAAAAAGTCCTAGGTATATTCATTTAAACATACTGTCTTTTATTTGAAAAATCATCATAAAGAATACCAAATTTCTCCTCGCTATTTGATCCTGCATTGCTTAAATCCCATTCGGCCTACAAAATACGTTACAAGGGGGCCTAGTTACGCTCGGTCTACGAGCACAAGGTCACCACTCGAGTACCTTACGGCAACGGCCACCCATTTTGCATGCTTTGTGCTTTATGCTGCGACAGCTTTGCCATTCTTTGGCTCAGTCGTCGACAAATCGTTTTGTATCTTTTGATTTCTAATTAGATCCTGCAGTGATACTGACAAGCAAACAGCCCAGCGCACACGTAACGCAGTTTAGGTCGTAAATGGAAGTATCTTTAAATGTTTAATATTTTCCCCCTTTATTTTTGGTATTGGTTTACCAGAGAATGTTACATAAATACTAACAAAACAAAACAAAACAATCTTAAAAAGGGTGGTTCTTTAATAACTACTCAACTAACAAATTCTAATTTAGTACAGTATAAAAATGTAGAATATAAGCAAATGATCTCCAAAATAAAAAATACTTATAAATGACAAAAATTGAATAAATTATAAATAATAAATTGAAAATAGAACCAATCAGATTTGAATCCAAATCTTAATAAACATCAAACTTTAAAATTTAATTCAGATCCTAAGTATTACAAATACAAAGTTACTATTAAAATTAGATTCAAAATCACAACCATGTCTAAAACAAGATCAATTTTTTTTTATTTAAGCCAAACTCTTTAATAAATAACAAAATAAAAATACAATTCAAAACTTACTTCAATATAAATATAATTATCTAATTCAAACTAAAATCATATAAAAATCAAGATCAAAAATTTTGATTAACACTTAAACCAAAACCAAAGGCTCAATAAAATAAGATAATATAAAAAGTTTTGTTTAGAGGACCGCTAAATAATACTATCTACATGTGGATTAAAGGTGAGTTTTTTATCCATTATTATCCCTAAGACTTTAATTAAGACTACGGTCGGGAGTGTTTTTCCGTTGATTAAATAAGAAGTTTGTATCGTACTAATATTTCTAGTAAATGTTAGCCGTGAGTACTTTTTTGGGTGTAGTGTCATTTTGTTGCACATGATCGAAATCCGTTGGCAACTACATAAAATTTTTGATCGGTAAGATATGAAGCCATCAATGTCAGTAACGATCTGGAGAAACTCTTTGTAGCATGACTTCATGTGAGACCTTAACAAAGGCCTTAGGAAAATCTGTGTATACTTTATCGACCTGCATTTTCCTGTCCATGGCAGAAGTAACAGTTTCGAAAAAAGATAATAGATTCGTAGTTGTAGAACGCCCCTTTATAAATCCGTGTTGTTGAGGTTTTAGAAATTTTTTTGGAAATAGGTCCATTTTTGTGGACATATAAGGGATTAAAAAACCTTTGCAAATATAGATAAGAGAGATATAGATTTATAGTTATGACGACGTTGTGCCGACAACTCTTTTATATAGGAATCACTTTTAGAGATTCTCCATTTAGAAGGAAATACAACAGAGATTTACTGTAGACTATCTGTTCCCGCGGCTCCGCTCGCGATAATTTCGGGATAAAAAGTATCCTATGTTACTTCTAGTACCTCTCATGATTCGTCGAGTACCTAGTTTTTGCGTGAAAGCTGAACAAATATCCACGCTTTCATATTTATAATATTAGTTAGGATAAGGATTGACATTATAATATTTGACAATTAATTCTGTAGATCACTTTGTATTGTATCACTGTTTGTTTTCCAAATAAAATAAAATAAAATAAATAAATAAATCACTTTCACATGAGGCTTAAGTATCTATGGAACGAAAATACTTCAGCGCAAAGCTTCCGAGTAAACTATATTGAAAGTTGACCCGTCCGGCACGTGAACATGAAGATTTCTAGATATATGTATAACTGACCATGCGAGAAACAACTGACACCGAGATCTACTCCAGCAACACGAAAAGTCTGCCCTTGAGCCTTATTAATTGTCATTGCAAAACACACCGATACTGGGAATTGCGTTCTTATAAATTGGAATGGAAAATTATTTAGTATTATGGGAATTCTGTGAATAAAGACGGTTTCTCCTGTACCGCAACCTGTTAAAATTTGAGATATCCAAATAGAATTATACCCAGAAATATGTACAACTTACAACAGAAAAAGAAATGAAATTAAAGCTGAAACGCCTGTGCAATGCTATCTACCCATACCTACTTCACTTAAAAATAAATACCTATAACTACAATAATTAATAAAAGTACCTACGCTTTTACCTAAAAAATGCAAAAAAAAACTGAACATAAATAAGCCAAAATTTGGAATTTGACCGAATATTTAAACACTACCAAAACAACTAATACCTATTTTATAAAATAACAACGAAAGACATTCAAATAAACTATTTAAAGACTAAAAGCATGGTTTATAATATCAATTATTGTCTGTCAATAAAGTCGAACGCTCTGAACGCATCAACAGCCAAATATTGAATGAATTATAAAGCTTGCGCTCGCCTCCCGCCTTTTTATACCCTGCCACCGTGAGACGCGTCGAGCGCGGCAACCGTTACGCAAAATTAATCCTTATATCATTCAGTATTCACGCGCGATGGGTTATTTATTAGCGTATTTCATGTATAAGTTTGGTGTTTCTATACCGATTTTTATGATTATTTTTTATTGAATAGGTACTAATGTTATTTTTTTTAATTAGGGATGAGTGAGAGTATTATAAACGTAAGAGTAAACAAATATAATGAGAAAGCTCCGAACTGCTAAGCTATCGGGATTTACACGTGTTATTGTGAGTCAACCATAAAATATAGACATATACTGTTGTGGGATATTTTTTATATAATTTTATGAAAAATATTTGTGTCATACATGATTTCTATGTAGCTTTAACCATTAAGGCTGCACACGCGACAGAAGCTTAAAAAATGAAGTAATTTCTCCCGTTTTCCCAACATTTCCCTTCACTGCTCTGCTTTTATTGATTGTAGCGTGATAATAAGTATACTATAACCTGCCCAGGAGTATGAAGAATAACTTTACCAAGTTTCGTTAAAATCTGTCGAGTAGTTTTTGTTTCTATAAGGAACATACAGACAGACAGACAGACAAAAATTTTACTGATTGCATTTTTGGCATCAGTATCGATCACTAATCACCCCCTGATAGTTATTTTGAAAAAATATTTCATGTACAGAATTGACCTCTCTACAGATTTATTATAAGTATTGATTGATGAAGATAGAAGATGAAAAACAAAGATACATATAACGCTTTTGCTCATTTAACAACGAACAACGGAGTGATTCTACATTTCCTGCACCTTTGTTCGTGTCAAAATCCATTAATTTTTGGTTATGTCTCATAATTGTAAATGTATCTGCAGTCTCGAAAAATTGTCAGCTGTATATGAAGGAAATGGAATTTGATTATTATTCTCCTTATTCGGTCTTGGTTCCTCAGATTCAACCACGGCTGCAAAATATTGGGCAAACATGTTAAATATTTCTTCACCACTTGAAACCTATGAGCTATCATCTGTCACTGATGAGGGGCATTGACCTTTGGCTAGTATATCAATCCTTTGGCTGACTAAATCGAGTGCAATTTTGTCTATAGGATTTTTATATTTTTTGTACCGTTTCAATAAATTATGTTTTTCTTTTAGTCTTTTTGTAAAATCCCCGTCGCCTACGTTGGAATTTTATTATTTTTAATTTTACACAAATTATTTATTAAACAGGTGTAATTCGTTAATTATCATGTAAAATTTATAAACCACTAGCTGACATGGCAAACGGCAAACGGCAAAAAAAAAAAATTAAAAAAAAAATAGATGTTGGCCGATTCTAATAGATACCGGATAAGCACAAAAAATTTCATCAAAATCGGTCAAGCCGTTTCGGAGGAGTAAGGCAACGAAAACTGTGACACGAGAATTTTATATATTAGATTTCATTGACGAATTGATTCGAAAATAATCTCTTGCAAATTAGTAGATATTGACTCATAATCAGCCTAATAAAAGTTTAATCTATTATTTGAATTATTAACTCCTATGGTTGCTTCGGTTTGAGAAGACAGGGTTATGATCAGAGAAGGATGGAGATAATAATTTTAGTCAGCAAGTTATCGATTTTAGAGAATACACAATTTTGGAAGTTAGCAAGAATGATGTCGAGAATTCTGTTATTATTGTTATATATGGCGTTAAACTGTGAGAAGTTATTTAGTGAGCAGAAGTCTATTAAGCCTTGGCTAGTAGAAAACGAATAAGGCACATAAAGCTATTCTCTTGCATGATTCACTATTTGGAAGTCTGATAGTTATCCACAAATCCTCGCATTCACGCTCCCACTCCATCATTCTTTGGGGTTTAAGATTTCTACCAACTGCAATCAGAACTCCACCACTTTCTTTCTTAGAATTTAATATATTAAGTTGCCTATCTCTCCTCAAAACTATATATCGATATCCGAAAAACTCCCTACTTAGTACCGATTCATTGAGCCATGTTTCTGTGAGAATAAATAATATGATTTAAGAAATTCATGTTACGAAATACATCATTGGTTTTAGTTCTAAGTCCGCGAACATTTTGGTAATATTTATATTCAGTTGTGCGAATTTTATATATAAATGTCAAATTATTTCAATTTATTAAGAGACTCCTTATTCTTAACAATTATAAAATCGGATTGTTCGTTTTTGCGCATAAATATTTGTTCGCTTCTAACCCAAACATATGGTAACCAATTTCTTTTGCCTTGAGTCGAGAAGCTGCGTGGAGAGCTTTGTTAGCAGGAGAGGGGTGTTCCATTATATAAATTTGCTTTTTTTCCCCACTGTATTCAATATGGCTTGTGTTTAGCTAATCTTTAGGGTTCTTTTTGTTGCAGGTAATACAGGATGCCAAAAAAGTGTCTCTTATTTTTGTTGAGTTGAATTGCACTACTATAGATCTCGGACGCGGATACTATCGGTAAATTTTAGCTATTTGGGTGACGTGAGAGACTCCATCCTGTTTCCTGTTTTCCTATCTTAAATTCTTTACTTCTTCTGTATTTTAGTGTGTTGCTTTCTAAATTCTTCATATTCATTATTCATAAAGCTCATTGAGTCTTTAATTTCTAAAAATACCGATCCTATTGATTTTAGCTCTGCATTTATGTATAGCGTTAGTGATCATTTCTTTAATTTGGGACAACCAATTGCTCATACGGGAGTCAAGAGCTTTGTCTACAATTTCCTGAGTTTCGAGCAGAAATGAAGCCATTTTGATTTATTGCTCTGAACTTTTTTCAAATTAGTCTGATCAGGTTTGCCGTTTGTTGGATCTTGTCTTCGATCTTTGCGTCATCTGTGATGGTGTCGATATTTTGGGTGGGGATTAAGATCTTAACTGGGTTTCGAAATTATTGCCAGTTTTAGGTGTTTTACATTTACACGTTGAGCATATCCAGGTTGATTTATACAATGGCCATAGAGTATGAAAATCTTCCGCAGCAAAATTCATGCATAGATAATGATAATTATCTGCATTGAAAAATAAAGCATGTCCTTAATTATTACGTCTTCATGTAATAATAAAGGACATGCCCCGCAATTATTCTGTGATATAATTAAAAAAAAAAACAAAAAGAAAAAAAACTACCACTTTGGGACACGAACTCCAACCAGAAGGCTATTGTGACAGTGTAAGTTAGGTTGAAATAGAAAAAATATGTGAAGTTCAGATACAATAACGAACAATAGGGTACGAAGGTCAGTTCTTTGTTGACAGTCGCGGCTACAATGCGTTAGGATTATTGTACAAATCTCTAAATACCGTTCGATTTATTCTTGCCTTGATGATTTAAGTAGTCTATCACTTAGATATTCACAAATCACCGACTATTTTATGTTTCTTAAGTTTAATACTATTAAAAGTTTATTGTTTTGTTCACTGACAACAACAGTTTCTTGTTTTTTTTATTTAAAGTTAGGACCAATTATTAACACATTGGCAGTTACGCATTACAATTTCGTGACAGAGATTTGTCACAGCTCTTTGTGTCGGACTTTGCGGGTAGAACTCGTTAAATATAAGAGTAATATTATATATACCAGACGGAAAATACCCAGTTTGGTAAGTTCGCATCTTTTATATTTATTTAGTAACGGTAAAAGCCCAGTCTGGCAGTTACGCATTACAATTTCGTGACAGAGACAACCCAGTATAGTAGCTCGCATCACTTAAGGAACAATGCACCAATATACTTATGTGTATCTTCTTCCTCTGAAGAATCAACGACAGGTGCTTGACTTCTCGCCAATTTATCCTGCAGCTTCCTGATCTTGCTTAATATTCAATCCCCTTTATCTTCGGATTTCCTTATACATGGGGGGTTCAGAGTAACTTATTATTTATTCGTTGCCGTGGATTTGAAGACGTGCGAAGACTTGAGCACGGAAACGCACAATGAGTCGGAGTACACCAAGAAGGATCTTGGTGGGGAGGACCGTGGTTAGTGTTGCCAACAATAAAAAAAAAAATTAATTAAATCTCTCAATCACCGTGCGAAGGCTGATGCGTAGCACCGCATACTACAATATTTTAACTCAAATCGCAAAGAATGAAGCTGGAAACATAATACACTCCATGTAATAAAAGAAAGGTTTTGTTAAAACAACTTGTATTTCTATGCTCCGAAATGTTACTATCGATTAATACAGATCATGATGAACGTGTCTTCCAAAGCTAAGCGAATTCATCCAATCAAATTTAAACGTAATTCCATTTTAAGTTCGTACCGCTTACTCTACTCGAGTAGTAATTAGCTTAGTAATTTAAAGCATTTTGGAATTCACTTTTTCAACGTGCCATAAAAAATTCCTATTCAAAGCGGCCTATTTTTAAAAGTGTTTTAAATACAATTTAATTTGGAAAACAAAAAACCTTAATTTAACAATGTTAAAATTGTCGATCTAATAAGAAGTTTAGCTTTCTATACTTGGATTTTTATAAAAAATTTGTGATAATATTGATGACCGGCTGGTGTAGGGGTAACGTACATTGCCTTCTATGCCAGAGGTCCTGGGTTCGAATCCCGGTGGCGACGGATATTTGTGTGATGAACACAGATATTAATCGTCAAATCATGGATGTTTAAATGTTTATTTAAGTTTATTTTCTAATAAAAAATATGTATTTATTCAACATGTATGTTTATATATTTCATAAGTATATCAGTTATCTAGTATCCATAACATAATTTGGGCTAGATAATGTTGTATGAGTGTCAGAAATATTTATTTATAATTGGATGAACTCCATGATAATTAAATCAGCATGAAGCTTTCCAACCTAAAAGCGATCCTCTTTATATTGAAACTTCTATCAAAAATCTCAAATCCCGCAGTGATGTGTCCCAACATAATTATTAAAGATTCCATTTTCTTACAAACCTTCATATTTTCATATTTTATCTCATCGTTCTTTAAGATTTGAAGAGTTTATGGACAAATGCGTATTTAAAGATCGATAAAAATAATTCAAAGGTCCATCTCGACAAAAAATTTAAGATTTTATTAATTTTGCGTAGATTGCGCCATCTTTTCAATAAAGGTTGAATACAAAGAAAGAGCCTGCTTTTGAAGCCTCAATAAACATATTTATCACCAGGTTAA
This sequence comes from Stenoptilia bipunctidactyla, assembly GCA_944452665.1. Classification (NCBI taxonomy): domain Eukaryota; kingdom Metazoa; phylum Arthropoda; class Insecta; order Lepidoptera; family Pterophoridae; genus Stenoptilia; species Stenoptilia bipunctidactyla. The sequence continues at coordinate 27,136,371 of OX101721.1, read as the reverse complement.
TAAATAAAATGAAAGCTTAAAATCGTCGTGTAAATACATCTAGATATTATCTCTATCTCAGTCTGTCAGATCTGGTTAAAATACTTGATACTGTTTTTGTTAATACACGGTGTGCAAAGTTCAGAGTGTATTTAAGGGATTTTCCACCATTCAGAATTACAAAGATCACTTACCTTTATATAAAGCTAGAGATATTCTAAACAAATATTGACCAATCACTAAATCTTTTCTTTTACAGAATTTTTTCTTGTATTATCTGCAACTATTTTCATCTGATTATTTTAATATTTTCGTAGTTCACCGATTATAATAGTATGTGAACGGCTAATGAGCTCGTGACGCTATACTTTGAAAGAGCCACTAGGTTCACGGCAAAAATGTAGGTGTTTCTATACAGCTCGGTTCTAACTAGCTTCTATTTCCGACAGGATTCTACGACAGGACTTTCTTCCGGATTAAAAAACACTGTCTTGATTTTCAGCTTTAGGAGTTGCTTCGGGAGATCGGAGTGCAATACTATTTTTTTTTCGCCAAGGAACGTCTTTGGCACACACTAAAGCAAGCTCTAGTAGGAAGAGGATAAATCCTGTTATTAGCGACGCGACTTTCAGCTTATTTATAAAGCCCATACTTAGCGTCTCGTCTCAGTGGCGTATGTTATCACTAGCAACACACACTGGTAAAAAACCTTTGTCTTTAGACACTACGGTATTTGGGACGACAAGATTTTAAGGAGCTTCGCGAACGCTGCCCAGCCGAGTTGTATTCGATGATTGACCTCTTTCTCAAAGATGGACCTATCTAACTGGATTTTATGTCCTAAGTATAGATAATCGTCGACAACTTCGAGCGTGGTGCTTTCAACTACCTCAGGATCAGGGTGCAACATGGACGTTTGACATGACCTTCGTCTTATCCACGGGTCTTATCCATGTAAATTTTAAGGCCCACTCGCTGCGAGGTATCACTGAGGTCATCGAGCATTTTTACTCAGGTCCTGTAGCCATGACTACGATGTTATTCGCGAATCAAAGGTGAGTGATGTACTCGCTGTTGAAGTTGATGCCGAGTTCATCCCAGTCCAGAAGCTTGAAGACATATTCCAGCGCTGCGGTGAACAGCTTAGGCGATATAACGTCGCCTTGCCTGACGCCCCGCTGCAGTTATATAGGGTTCGAATTCTGATCCTGAAGACGGACTGACATAGTGGCGTTATTGAATAAAAACTTCAACGTTTCAATGTAGTCAATTTGGCAGCGCTACAAAGACTGGAGTCCATCCAAGGTCTCGATGGAATCGAAGGCTTTCCCACAGTCCACAAACGCCAAGCAAAGTGGCTGGTTATACTCCTCCGTCTTTTCTATAACCTGCCGCAGTGTATGGATATGGTCTATAGTACTCAAGCCTTTTCGGAAATCGGCTTGTTTGGGAGGCTGGAAGTCGTCAAAACTGCGAGCGAGATGGTTCATAATGACTCTTGAAAACAGCTTGTATCCATGGCTCAACAAAGTAATCGGTCGGAAGTTCTTCAAGAGAGTTTTGTCAATTTTTTTATAAAACAACACCACTTTGCCTTGGAGCCGCGCTTTGGGCGTTTTGCCTTCGAGGATGACGGAATTGAACAGCTTCTGAAGGGTTTTAAGCACAGGTTTGCTACCAGCTTTCAAAAGCACGGCTGTAATTCCATCATCAATTCCATCATCATTAAGTACTTCCGAGTACTGCAGGATCATTGTGCGTCTTTCTTCCATGAGTTTGAGGGTAGAGTCTGAGATTTTTCCGGTTCCTTTTGCACGGCGGGTTTTAAAAAACTTAGGCCGAGCCGTGGATACAGTTTCCACAAATCTGTTATTGAAGTCGTCCATATCGACGCACTCGCCGAGGCATTCAAAGCGGTTCTGCAATTTGAGCTGAAAGCTTTCGGGGTTTTGGATCTGGACAAAGGACGAAGTAAAGAATTTATCAGTCGAGATCGTTCCAGTTTTGGATTCAGACTCAATGTGCCTCTTACCATGCGGTGATCGCTACCGATTTTGACGGGGTTAATCACAGAGACATCACTGAAAATCTGTTTTTTCGTCGACATGATAAAGTCTATCTTATTTTTAGTGCGACAATCGGGGCTTATCCAAATCCGTTTGCGGTGTTCCGTTGTCTTGAAAAAAGAGTTCATCACAAAGAGTCCTTCTACAAGAAGTCGGCCAACATCTGGTCTTGGACGTTCCGGACTCCGACTCCAAATTGCCCCACTTCCTGCTCATCACCGCTGTGTTTGCCTAATTTTGCGTTAAAATCCCCAATGACAACGTTGAAATTAGTTTTGGAGCTGTTTATGTCTTTGGCGATATCCTCATACATAGCCTTCACCTCATCATCAAACTGTGTTGAGGTCGGAGCATAGACTTGTATGACATTCAACGAATACCGTTTGGTATTTCTGAGTATCAGGTACGCTACCCTATTCGACAAAATTGCCAGATTTCAGGATTATCGATTCCTTTCCCTGTTTAGGGACTTCAGATAACCCCAGGGCAATGCATTCAATAATTCCTCCAGTTCAACAATATTTTCATCGGTCCGCAGAGTCCTTTCATTGTATGTCACCAGGGCCAAGGGTCGTCGTTGGAAGCCTTGTCGAACCCAGGGATTCTTAGCACCTCCTGTCCCACCGTTTCCCCTACCGCGAACTTGATCTAGACAAGCGGGGCCTCCAGGGACTGGGGCCGGGGCCTTTGTTTTTGATTCAGGTTATGGTGGGGAAATGCTGTAAATGCCACGCTTGGCAGGCAGGTTGACGATTGCAGCGTAGTGTTGTTATACACAAAAGGACGCTGCTGCCCGTCCTCTGGTTTGTTACATAGACTCTTACGACAACCACGGGAAGAGATGGGGTAGCGCTTGTCTTAAGGTGACGGACGCCACACACCCAACTATTGTTACGTAAGAGAAATTCAAGTACATAAGTTACGAATAGAAAATACATTATCTGCTTTAAAAAAGTACAAGTTATTTATGTATGACAGTTATTTAAATTACATTTAAGCATACGTATTGTATGCTTTCAAGGTTAAAGTTATAATTTATTAAGAGGCTTTATCTAATTATAGAATTTACATAAGGTAAAGTTTATAACTATTCATTTAAAGTAAGTATATTACATTTCAATCTCAAACTAATCATCTTAAGTCGTGTACAAGTTAGCTAACGCGATCTATAAAAAAATCTATTTTATTGTTGACCCAAAACGTATATTTAATCCTACAATTGAATTATAGAATTCGAATGAACTACTCTTTAACTTTGGTCACTTAATATTCTACTTAGTGTAGAATATTGAAGGTATATTTGATCAAAAAGCTTCCTTACAAGCCACACAAACGTGTAACAATTAATAATGATCCAACCGTCTCGTCGCGTCGACTCTGTCACCGGTTAATTCACATTTTAAACTGCCAGTCCTAACCTTTGATGACAGCTCCGAAACTTTCTAGGCATAGAATAAATTTAAATATATCTACATAATTATTTTAATCTGTGACGAATTGTGTTTTGAGCTTTTCGTGCGAGGTTATTTCAGTCGTTTTTTTAATTGTTTTGTTTTCCAGTGTGACTCGTTGACAAGTTTTTGGTTTGAAGTACTTTTATAATAAATAAAGGATTCATCCTGGTTGGATTAAAATAGAAACTTCATAATTTATACCACTTTTGCTTTTTAAAATTGTTACGTACAACTTGAAATTTGAAATAATTTTAGCAATGCGTAGTACTTTTAGCAATGAAAGGATCAAATTATACGTAGATAAAAACGAGAAATAATAAGTCCAGCTACAGAATATATTTGTTTGGCCACGTGATCAAGCTTCTATTTGCATAACTTAGCCACGAGACAAAAAAATGTGTCTTGAAGGAATTTATTATACTAAGTAATATATTAATTAATATTGTGATGAAAAATATTATGCGACAAGAAGGGCTCCCGTTCCGGAAGACGTAGTCGGTACGGTTAGGTGCGACGACGAGCGCAGCGAGGAGGAGCAGTTAGGTTGCATATAGTTATACACGTGCGCGAGCCGAGCGAGCGTAGCGAGCGGTGCCGCGGCAGCGGCCGGCGAAGCGCCATGAACCCTTGAGCGTTTTTAAATAACCCCGACGTGGTTTGTGGCCCGGATTGTGGCTGACATAGTAATTTAGAAGGCAACTTAGATTTTTAGAGGGGAATAATGCTATTTAAAAGAAGTCTGTTTAATTAGCACCCGATAAGAACATAGACAATGATTTAAATTTTTCATTAAGGATATTGGTTACCTCTTTGTATTCGCTAGCGCAGTGTTTTATTTCGACCTCCAACAAAAATATAAAATCATTAATATTATTAATTGTTAGAAATAATTAAAGTGACATATGTATTATCTTTGTTCCAGATTATGAGCGATAACAGTTTGATACATCAGCCGCCATGAGGTTGATGGCATTGCTACTGGTCGCGCAAATAGCCATATGTCATTCTCCAACAGGTAAGAACCTAGATTATCATGGCCTCATATTATTGATTATTTTGTTTATTTTACTGTAAACTATTAACCTTACTTCTAAATAATAATCTAACTAATATTATAGTTTGGATGGATTTCTGGTTTTATATAAAATGTAAAAGTGGGATAGATGCCGCAGTAGGATAGGTGCCCCATTTTCAAAAATCCTAACATACCAAACTCGCGACAACAAATTAATAGTATAAGTAGGTGGCGCTATTATTGGAGGTGCTATATGCCTGTGCACCGGCCACTAATCGATATTACTTACACGTCAGTCGGATTTGTTATTATCTTGTTATGTCACATATCTTATAAATTATGAATTAGTAAAATATAGCACTATCGACCACTGCTACTCATTTTATTTATTTTCCATTTGCTATCACCCCGCACCTCAGGTGACAAAGGCTTTCATTAAGTCAGGACTGGTTTGGCTTTTATGCTTGAATCAGTTCCGCGGCGATCTTAACAAACACGTCAAAACGTTTTAAACTCAAGTTTTTCATGTTCCATACTTAAATAGTAGTAATTTATTTTTACAGGGTTTATTTGTAGTCACCGGCCGAATTTAGATTTTACTTTCTTTGATACAGTATAAACCTACTTGCATATTTATTTTAGTATCGCTCAGTACAAAAAAAAATGTGGCACCGTAAACTATTTTACAAATAGTCACTGTTGATGAACTACTACTACTACGACGCGGCATTTCATTGATCGACGTAGTACCACAACACGATTTGTAGTAGCGCGTAGTCGTATTTATTTTAATGGTATTCATTTATAATGTTAGAATGAAGTACTTAGTGTGCTTGTGAATAATTTTAATTTCCTTGTTAAAAAAAATACCTCCCTTTTTTGCAAAAATGGTTTCTATAAATGTTTGTTATTACGTAAAAAAACGTCAACCCTGTTTTTTGTAACGTCAATAAACAGGTTCATTAAGTGATCACCTAGATGAAAAAGGCTTTTCTTTATTTTATTTAAAAAAATGCTTGGACATCTATCATTATAATAAAGGATAGATGCCCCTTAGGGCATACACCATGCCTAGGGATTACTATTCGGATACTTCGGAATTCAAAAAGAACTAAAAAGTCCGGATTTTTTAAACTTTATTTAATCTGGATTTCTATATCAATCTCCGGTTTATTCGAATATTTCCAAATTTTTCGTTTTTAAGTACCTACTTGATATCATCACAATTGTTGCTTTGTGTTAAGCACCGTCTGTTTATTGTTCACCGTCAAGCAGCTTTAAGGAACAGCTTGATCGCCAACTCTCTATTGTAAAAACGAGCAGCACTCATACTCTACAGCAGTAGCCGTCAAGTTCAAGCAGTAGGGTTGATTTACCTGCATTAATACATGTGGAAATGGCACTTTTTAAAAAAGGTGGGACTTACGGTAAAATTTAAAAATAGTTTTAAAGGGGTTACTATCCTTTCGACCGACCTGCGTGGAATAAGAAAGAGCCTTTTCCACAGCTGCAATATTTTGCAATAAATTAAGATCAAGTGCGAATGAGGAAACTCAACGCTTTAATTTTTTTAAGATACCGCTTAGTGAAAAAATAAACATCTAAAATGTTGTTCATCCTTAGGTAAACTGCCATTTAATTAGGCGTGTTAATTGTTCAAATACTTTTATAGTGGATATTATGAACATTGTAATTTGACTGATTATTCATGTGATAATTCATAAATAGGTAAGTATAACTAGATAACTATTAAATTTAATTTACTTTCATTGTAAATGTTACGGTGTGAAGTTAAAGAAATAAATCACTGCTTTTTCCTTTAACATCATTTTTTTATTATCTTTGTTACATTTAAATCTGACTAATTATACCTATTATGTGTGAAAATTACTATTTGTACTATGTAGGTTAAACTTTTATTATAAAGACTTTCTTTTATTTAACAAGATTTGCAACAAAATAAAACAACATATAAGTCTACACTAAAATTTAAAACTACAAAAAATCCGGATTTTCCGGATTTTCAATAAAAGAAAACCTTAAAATCCGGTTCTGAAAAAAATCCGGATTTTTCAATCCCTATCCATACCCTAGGGCAACTCATACACTATGTAGGGTATCGGTGTATATCTTTAAAATACTTTTAGTGTCATCTTATAACACTATGTATTAACGTATTTTATTATTTGGGTTCTTTGATTATGGTGTATTGACACTTAAAATTTTATAGGTAATCACATATTTTTTTATGTTGGGGCAACTATAAAACTGGTAAGCATCTATTCTCAAATAAATGGTTTCACGAAAAAGGGAATTCCGTAAAACACGTAATTATTAATTTTAAAAAAAAAACAAGAAATGATTCAACATAACTAATTAAACTATCTTCATATGTAGAAATATATTTTTTTAATTATAATATTTTAAAAATTACAAGGTTTTTTCAAAAAGTATCCCATGTTTGTTCCTTAATTGCGGCAGAACGGCTTAAAGGATCTGGATGAAATTTGGTATAGTGATTAGGCTATTTTTATATCCCAATATTCCTCATATCATATTATCATAAATTTGGTGTACAATTAGTTTCATATCTGAAAATGAAAAAAGTAGGCTATGAAATAGACAATTTTCTTAAAAAATAGTTTGACCTCTGGATTGTTTGGTATAAACTTAATGAATACCACATGTGATAAAGTTACAGTTATTGAGGTAAAGTTATTGTATGTACTGGGTTTTTTGTTAAGACTCACCGTCGTTTCAGAGTTGATAGGCGGCACAAAAAGATGAAAAGTTACAAACCCATTTCAGTGTAGAAAAAAAAGTTATGCTTTTCATGTTTAAATAATATATTTCTGTACACAATAGTAGGTAATAAGTGAAATTAAATGTTTTTATTTTTGATACTTCTTAATTAAAATAAGATTCTTACGTGATGTCCAAGTTAAAATTAAATTTTGAATTTAATAAAAAAAAACACTATATACTTAATATTTATGTTTTTCTTTTTGTATTATCCTCCAATCTTAAAACTATGTTTAGCCTTAGAAAAAACACCCTGTACTTTACGTTGACCATTCAGTGTCTTAAATTCGCGAGCAGCTAACTCCGTCGTCATGAGCTCTAAAAAAATGTTTTATGATTATGAATCCTGAAAACTTAAGAAAATATTATATCAGAAACAGCCGAAAACTGAAATTGTATCGCTGCACTGCAAATTGTTATTTCCTGTACCTTAGGATCAGTCTTAAACATTTACATGGCGGTCGTTTATGATAGATGGACGTTTGGATTAGTAGGGCGCCAATCGTTTACTGTCCATCAAATGTCAGCAATAGGTACCTACACATTTATATCTGCTATGGTATTAATGGTTAATGCTTGATATTAAATGGATGTAAAAATAGTAATCTCCATCAAAAACATTCGGTTTTGAAGATATTGATTTGATATTAATTGGATGTAAGAACAATTATCGCCATCGAAAGTATCCGAGTTTAAGCGGTTATTGATTTGATTACTTTAAGTTGTAAGAATCAACAGGCATTGATATTTTTATCATGAGTGGACTCAATAAAATAAGATTTAAGTATAATAAAATTAAATGAATTATAAAAATAATATACAATATAATAAAATAAATCGATATTCTAAATACGTAATGTTCAATAATAATATATATAATAAACATAATATATTAATAACGAATACGTCTATTAATCTTGCGCTACAATTAAATAATATTTTTTCAGTATTAATTTAAATGAGTTCAGCAAAGAGGCAGATTTTATATCAAAAGGAAGCTTTTTCCACAGGACCACGGCTCTTACAATGAGTTATTAAAGCAGTGCGATATATGACAATGAAACATTTTCCATAAAACATGTTCCAGCTGCATATCAAATTATAAAACCAACATCTTGAGCAAAAAAGTGACTGCTTTTCATGTCTTTGACGAGGCAATGGTTTGCTCATGAGTCATGTTTAAAAATAAATATGGCCTCACACTAGTAGGGACAATCATATTAATCCTTTTCATTAAAAGTTTTTTTTATGTACATTCGATAAATTTGATGATATCTGCAACTAATAAAATTCTTAAAATTAAAAAAAATATGTTTGCCAGCACTTTGATATCAAAAATTGCCTAAATGCACTTTACAGACCACCGACATATTTTAAGTAAACTTTTATAGAGTAAAAGAAAGTTCGAGTATGCGCTTTTAAAAGTAACCACCGTGACACCAATACAGGAAATTCGTAACAGACTCATTACATTTCAGAAATATATATCTGGAGCTTCACTACTCTGGTAAATCAATAACAGCGTGACTCAAAAAACCATAAGTAAATATTTACCAAAAAAGCTTTTGAAATTATAAATTAAATTGATTCTTTTGTTGGTTTTGCAGATGACTTGATATTTTATTTTATTAAGGCAATATTGGACAAAATTTTACATTCAAAAATTAAAAAGTATGGCAACATCTACTTTACGATGAGCTGCCACGTTCAACATCCTAACAAGAACCAAACAAACATGTTTAAAAGTTACTATGTATAACTTAAATAAAGTTTATTTCGAGATAACTTTTACCTCTAGCAATCTATGAAATAAAACAGATATTGTTTCGAAAACATGGAATAACGAGAAGCTTTTGTGTTTTGAAGTTTCCTTTCAATATGCAATAAAAGCAACTATTTACTATAAAACCGATCAGAATAAGCAAGCCAAAAACCAATGTTTTGTTCAAAATAAGAACCTTTTAATTTCAGACAAGGATAGGCTTTCGTCTTGGTATTATTTCCAAGCTTAAAAAACAATGCCCGTAACTGGCATGAATCCCAAGGTGTTAAAAAAACCACTCAGATCTGATGAGCTTTTTGTCTCAACACCAATAAGTATTACAAAGGCGTGGCCTAATTCTTGTGACAACGTGCTGTTAGTGTTTCTAAGAAAAAGGTTGTTACGTGCGCGTCGTGCTTGTTACTTCATTCTGAAACAGAACAGCTTCGTACTGGAAATTCTGTTTGGTTTATTCAAAATTTATCTGTTTGTGAAACATTGAAACATCAACCTAATTGACTAGCTCACAAGAGCATTTTAATGCTATTTTTTATCTCACAAGATAAAGTTAAATCAGTAAAGACGGTACTTACGTCCTTAAAATATTAATGTTCTGCTTGATGTATTCTTCAACCCTATTTGCTCCGATATGATTGAATTCAGTTTAGTGAAAATAACTTGTGAAACAAAAAAGTCCTATATTTCCCGTTCCCGTGGTAATTTCGGGAATGCCTTCCTTAATGCACCCCTACATCTCTTAAAAAGTGTATGTTCCAAATTTCAGCTCTCTACGCCCAGTAGTTAAGGCTGTACGTTGTCTGTCAGTCACTCAGTACCTCAGTCACTCAGTCACTCAGTCAGTAACGGAACAGTTTTATATATATTGATGTTCTTTAATATAATAAAAGCAAGCCAAACAACTCAGTATTGACGGTAAATTTGGCATCACTGCAAAACCAGTACCCACTATATTCTGAGTACAACCTAGATTTCCATTGGCACAAGTATGTCTGCTAACAGTTTTAAGGAAATAAGCAGTGAAAGTACGCTACTTTAACACACTATATTGTTGACGTCTAGGATAACTTTAGTTTACTGAGTGGTTAATTTCGTTAACAATTTTTTTGTTAAAGTGAATCTCCCACGTTATAATGCTTATTTCCTTCAATAGACGCTTTTATACTATTTCAACTAAAAGTGCTTTTGTCTCGTGTCAAGACTTGAGTATCTGCCTTTTCATCTACCAACACCAAAGAGCGCATTTAAGATATTCAAGATTATTTTGCATTCATGAGTTTGAAGATAGCATTTCTGTAAGAGCTACGACTGTAGGGAATCTGCCACGAACCTGCTTTTATAGTCTTTCAGATTGATGTAATCACTGAAGGGGCACTATAATAAGGCAATGCTTGCAGATATTGAAACTATATTTACACTGCAGAAAAGGGGTCTCCTTGGAATTTATAAACTTGGAATCAGAAAATCTCTGTCAAGAAGATTATAGAGATTCCTGGCTTGATTAAAAACATCTCAATGCAAAGATTTTATTTTACAACCTGGATAATATCCCAGGGTAAATATTATCAAATCTTCTCTTTTAAAACACTTTTAACCATTCATGAAATCCTAGTACATTTCCTTTAGTTCTTCAGTCTATTCGCTTCAGAAAGCGAAGATTCAGAAGCTCTATCCTTTGACTTTTACTTCTTGTTTGAAAACAGCATGGCGATCGTGATACAAATAATAAATATAATAAAGCCATAAAAACTACATCATTTATGCACATACTGATGTCTCCATTATTTCTACCACAACGTTATAAAATTACTGTGAAATTGCACAATTGTCATACGTTATAAAATTGGACGTCACAATTAATAGTATTTCAAAACTTGTATTTGTACCCGAGAAAACAACAACATAGATTTAAATAAAATCACACCATCTGACATTAACCAGATTGGAGTTTTTTTTTGTTTTTCCGCCATGACAAGGAAAGGTTTGGCACCCACTTAAGCAAGGTCTAGTAGGAGGAGGATGAATCCTGTAACGGACGAAAGGGAATTCTATAGTGCTGCTAACCCCAGTTGCTAATAGGTATAGAGTATAGGTATAGGCCAAGAGACGATATCATGATGATGATGATGATGATGATAGAGTATACATAGGTATAAGCCAAGAGACTCCTCAAAACGCCTGAGTATACCCACTAAACATCCCCCTTTAATGATACGCCTTGGTGTAGGCCATTAATCATCATCGAAGCAACAGCCAATCGGTAGATAGAGGCTGCGTAGAGAGCGGGGACTTGACGGCAGTCACCATAGATGACCTGAAAGCTAAGACTAGCGAAATGTCGAAGCTGAAACTAAGAGATTATCTCGAGTGACGAGACTCCCTCTGAGATAAGAAGACTGGAAGAAAGGGACAATGTTTAGAAACGTTGGATAAAGGGAGCAAACTTGGTTGAGACTGGGAGAGCACCGTTGAAATCCTCGGGGCTGGCGTTCAGAGTGGCGCCGAAAGCCAGAATTTCGTCGATGAGAGCGAGCTGGATCCAGAACAACATGAGGTCAAGAGACCCCTTTGCGTTTTGGCACTGGGAAGCTGACAGCCGGTTGCGATTGAGTCACAACCCGGCAGCTTTGACCTGAAACGTAGGTAGAATAAAAGGCCTCAGAAGCCTTAGAGATGGCTGAAGGAGCGCTCCAGTTAGGCTAAGGGCGCTCTCTCCAGTTTTCGATGGGCTTAACGGTAGCCCTGGCAGCACGTGGTGCTTTGGGGCAACTGCAATAGTTAGCCGTGTGGCCTGACTGGCCGCACAAGACACAGGACGAAGCAGTAGGTGACTGAGGTGTGCGAGAGCACTCCTTAGTCCCATGTGGCTCTAGGCACTTGACGCTAGGTACTACCGCAGTTTACCGCCCTATCACCATACATTTGGCAGTGATGGCATTGCCCGGCGAAACCACGTTTGTGTGGCTTCTCGACACGAATGTTAGAGAGACAGCACACATTGTGATGCCCTCTGAAGATGGACTGCCCTTGCGGTTTGTTTGCTAAGATCACTAGCGCAAGTGGGAATTGTTTACCCCATCGGCTGTGCATTTTGTGCACAGTATTCGACGGGGAAATTTGAGACGTCAAGTCCTCTTGAACTTGCTCGTTCGATAGCTCAAAAGGCTTGTTCCTTAGGACAGTACGAATCTCACGCTTATCAGGGAGGCTGTAAGTGTAAAACTCGAGCTTTTATCTGCAAGAAGCCGAGAAAAATTCCTGAAATCGGAAATGGAACAGACTTTGACCTTAATAGAATCACCCGTGTTGGAAACTATACTGGACCCTACTATACTGGATTTTGAGACCGTACTATACTGGATTTTGAGGCTATGAGTACCACAAAGAGCCGAGACCTCAGTCCAATAGCTCTTGTCCCGTAGAAAAACGGGGAGGCGGAGACTTGGGTTTCGGCGGAGCCGAGACTTATTGCGACGCAGGGTGTGACACCGGGATCGCTGAAATGGAAGGAGGCGCAGGAGCTGACGTAGGCTTAACTGCGGCTGGAGTAGCTGGAACAACAGGAGTAGAAACCCAAGTAGCAGCTTGCCTTTTTTTTCAACATGATTTAATAGTCCAATACAAAGTAGATCAAATAAACAAAAATTACTTAGATTTTCAATTGCTTTATGTTACTTATTACAATTAATTAGCCTTCAGTCACTCGGGAGTACCCTTAGTTTGAATTGTATCGCGTTACATTACAAAATGAAACAATCCCGACTTGGCGACTTTGTATTCTTCTGATGGTTTGAGAACATTAAACAAGTCATCAATAGTATCTTATGAGAAATCTACACAAGTAATTATTATGTTAATAATTACACCACAAGCTCACAAATACTCAAGACAAAAATTGTTTTGATTATCCATATTGAATTAAGAGTTACATCACATTGAATTAAGAGTGATTACACATTTTTTTCGTGTTACTATCATCAAGCCTTTTTATTTGGCACCCATATTGCAAGAATATATAAAACTACCCCGCCCTATTGAATTAAGAGTGACGTCACGCGGCATTTAGAGTGACGACACATTTTTTCGTGTTATTTTCAGCAAGCCTTTCATTTGATATCCATATTGTAGGAATGCACTAGAAATAATTGGTCCTTATCTTGGGGATGCACTATGATTGAAAATGTCGTCACACAGTCAACCATTTATTGTCTTCCAAACTGAACGTGTATACAAAATTTCAGCTCAATGGGTTAAAGATATCTACTTCGAACCGAGCATTTTCACCCGAGCATACACTGCTTACATACATTTCAAGTTAAATAAAAGCTTTTAATTTAAAACAAAAGTTATAAATTATGTAGAAGGCGGTCAATTTCGGAATTTGACTAAATCGGTCATTTTCTCGCTCATAAATTATTTAGTAGATATACATGACGCGTAAGCAAAACGGATAAATAGGTATACTTATAGTTGATCCTCCACTAATTTGTCGTAGATCAACAAGAGCTATCAAATATCGCGGTCCGAATTCAAGCAGAGAGACCAACTAACGGTCATTTATTTTTATTAGTCTTTAACAGTGCGTCTTTATAATCACTTAAACTTGTATTATCTAGTGCAGATTTGCCGCTGCCGCGGCGCGCCAAGTGTGAGCGCGCATTACTCTCGTCCACATAGCTCAGCGAGAAAATTATTGAAAAAATACACAAACTTCCCGACGCTGGCTCAGTCTTTTCTATTTCTATGTTTATCTAGTTCTTTGTTTCCGGTTGGATAATTGCTTTAATCAAAAATTCCTACCTATGATCTAAAGCGAAAAAAAAAATGTTTCTTTAATAAAGTTTTTTTTAATATACCAAACAACCTAGCTGGTCTCAATAACTGATGAATTTTTGTATGTTTGATCTAATAACTAAACTGTTATACCCTTATCCATACACGTAATCATCATTAACATCGAGGAAATAGCCACTTTTGGGTCTTGTGCAACATAGGTAGAAGAAAGAACATTGCGGTAACTTTATTCAATTAACATCAAAGTAGGTACTCATAAAATAAGTTTATTAATATACACAGACCTATAGATAGATATAATCACCAATTAGAAAACCAAACATCAGATAGTACAAAACTGCATTAATAAATGTTGAAACGAAACACCAAAAATAATAAGCTTTGCAGTAACCTTTTTCACAGGTCGTGACGGCAGGGACTCACGTAATGTAAGAGCACTTTACTGAGCACCTTAAATTTAAGAACTGTTTTCAAAAGATATATATTATGTTACCATTTAACGTAATAACGGTAAAAAATTTAAAAATATCCACCATTACGCAAACTCACAACAAAAGCGTTCATTATTCTAACTTATAAATTTAAGATATTTGCTTTAGATAAAATTGAGAATCGAAATTTTCATGGTAGACCACAGTGCTATATTTTACTGGAGTTATGAAGGAATGCATTTGTTAAGAATTTTACTTTTTAAATCAAAGTTTTCCTGCGGAGTCGGTATGAATGCGGAAAATTATAAACTTATAAAAAAATTAAAACGATTTCAATTCATAATTAATTTTTGAATTCATATTTGTTTATTTCATAGTTTATGTACTTACTTGTCAAACTGAACATAACTTGGTCACTAATTTAATAAAATATTGGGATAAATATATCCATAGGTAAAATTATAGTATACCTACAAAAAATTCAAAAAGATACAAAAAGATAGAAGAAAAAAGTACAATTATGATACAAAAAAGAAAGCAACTTTATATGGACTAAAAGGACAGAGGCTCAGAAACCAACTCTACACGACACTCTGTATACTAAGAAGTTCTAATTTCATGTATTTTTTAAATGTTATTTTGTTGAAGAGGTGTCGTATTGGAGGAGGTATATTGTTCCAACACCTCGTGGCCTGATAGCGAAAACTATCCGTAAATGCGGCTGTCTTGTGTTTGTGGTTCTCCAGTTGCATTCGCGTACTTTTGTAAACCAGACATCCCTCGTGGTGATACAAAACTCAGCTTGGCAGAAAGAAATCTGGTTTGCCATTCTTCATACTATCGAACATAAGGCAATCTAGATGTAGAAGCCTGCGATGCTTCATTTCTAGCATTTTGGCAATATTCAAATATGGTGTTACATGGCTACGAGGAGGAACGCTGAAGCAGAATCTGCAACAAGAATTTTGTACTCATTGCACCATGCGCTGATGAATTGATAGTAGCCGAGGACCATACACAAGATCGCCATAATTAAGCCTCGACAGCACCAACGACTCACAAAGAGCAATTCTAGTTTTAATAATTCTGCAAGTTTCAAGCCTCTTCTGGTGTTTTAGTTATATCCTGCGAGCTAGCGCGCGGCGCTCGCTCGCTGCCGCTTCATGCGACGTAGGTACCTACTTGCATCCTGGGATCGCGTGCGATGTACGCGTGAATGAGTATGTAGGTACATTATTTAAGATTTTTTCGAGATTACTGAGTTAAAAAATAATATGGTATAAAAACTATTGCAATCGATTCTGTTACCAATTCTGAACAAACTGTTTTCAGGTTTCGAGTTAATAAAAAAATAATGTTGTATAACTTTTAATCGTCAACTCAATATGTGTGAATTAGCTGAGATATAACGATGATTGTTAAAGATAAGAAAAAATCACGCCAGCTGGAAGCTTTACCAGCGTAACCATCCGTATCCGTATGTTCACGGGGCGGGTCGCTAGTAATAAATAAGCGCAGAAACCATTCATCTTTTTTATGGAAACAATGTTGGAGAAGTAAAATTTTTGGTCCAAATTGAATTGTCCGTGATTTAAAAAGTTTATGACTTTTTCTATGCAGTAGTCGTTAGGGTGAGGCGAAAATGACTCTATGTAAATATTTGTTATAGTTTACTCTCGAATAGAAGAGATGTAATGTTTCTCTTTACACTTTCGATTAATGTCAGTTTGCATTGTTATTCGATAATTTCAATGAATTAATACAAACTATTGGAAAGCAGGAACGTTATTTGATTATAAAGCAAGAACTCGCAATAACCACCACTTCCTGCATTGCTGACCCCGACGTGACGTGAAAGACTTTTGCCAAAGACTTTAACGGTTAAGCTGTAACAGTTAGCATATGTCGTTTAAAACCTGCTTATAATGAACAAAATTCTTTCAATGATTTGAATATTTTGCCTCCTGCAATTACTGATCCATCAGTCCTTCCCACTGCTGTTCTGCTCCTCTCCTCGTAAAATCTCAAGATCCAGCTTCTCTTCCTTTAGCAAACGATCGTCAGAAGCCATATAAAACTAGGTTTGGTAGAACAGTGAAATTTAGACTTAAAGATTATTGCTCTACGTGGGGGGGGTGGTGTGGCGAAAATGTCACACTTATATTACATACTCTATGTAAATATTTGTTATAGTTTACTCTCGAATAGAGGAGATGTTATGTTTCTATTTACACTTTCGATTAATGTCAGTTTGCATTATTATGTGATCATTTCAATGAATTAAACAAAATATTGGAAAGTAGGAAAGTTGCTTGATTATAAAGCAAGATCACGCAATAACCACCATTTCCTGCAAGGATTTTCAGAACTAAAGCTGGGGGATTCGCTACCGACTTTACTACTGTCAGGGATGAAAATGATATGCAAATGGGTTTATTAAAATGTTCAAAACCTGAAGTTAAAAAAAAAATATGGTAGATACAATGATGTACTAATAAAAACAAATATAAATCTCGGTGTGTATAACTCGATAAAAATATATTATAAAAACTTGTGGAAGTTATTAACTGCTCTGGTGAATTTTTTGAAGTCTAGTTTCTATATCCATCACAATTCTATAAAACTCCTTTTTTTGCTTTCAAATGCATATTGTTGATCAAAAATTGAAGGTATATACAATGCTGGCTGTTGACCGCGCGAATTAGTTCGCGTCTTAATCTATCTCATTAATAAATGCGATGATCACTAATGAGACAAGGGAGACAAATGCTTCAAACGTCATTCTTCGAAATAAATAGGCGCATGCGCGTTTTAATACTGACTTTGACATGTAGTATCTAGTATTATAAGACATAAACTAGCTTTCATAATATTCCAGACACTATCACTATGCAAAATTTCATCCAGATCCATGCAGCTCCGTCGCGATTGAGGAACACACATCTATCGTCCCAAAAATCCATTAATAATATTAGTAGGTTACAGAATAAACGTACTTTGTTAAAAAGCTAGAAGGCGAAGCTTTCAAAAAATTCTCATTTCCGTTACTAAAACAACATTTTATAAAACATATGCTGTCAACATCATTACGCATGTAAAACTAAGAAAAATGAGTTTTAAAAACTGATGGTGCATCCATGGAAGTGCGAGTAAGATAATAGCGCGGTTAGTGCTTTTTCGAGGCTGCACTAAAGGGACAGACACATATTTTTTATTTAAGTACTTCGCGAATATCAATTTTGATTTAAAAATAATAAAATAAGTTGTGGTTGCATGAATCCTAAACTATGCAGAGTAATAAACTAAAATTGGGAGAAAATGTTACAAATGTTTATTCATAAAATGATATAACAGATAAATATACTATTGAACGACCAAAAGTATGACCTTTTTTTAGTCTTCATCATCACAACTCTTTATAATGAGCCCACTTCGGGGCTCTTGCAGTCTCTCTCCTGGGTGGTGAGGAGGTATAGGCTGGTATAGGAGGTATAGTCAAAATTTTCAAGGCACCGAAATGGCTTCTGACAAACCCTAGCGACTACTGTGCACAACTATACAGCACCCGGGACCGACTGCTTAACGTGCCCTCCGAGGCACGGAAGTCGTCGTGAGAAATAAATGGTCGGCGGTCACCCATCCAAGTACAGATCGCACCGAAAGTTGCTTAACCTGTGCTTTCGTATCATACACACAGTAAGAATGGCGCCACGACCACAATAATTTATTAATAGGTACATAAAATTACCAATATTATACTTAAAAGCCAACTCCTTACACATAACAAGTTTCTTAAAACTAACCATTTATGCTTTCTTCCAGAAAATTCACTCCCAACAACGGAGGAAGATTCAACAATGATGACTTACACACCGGAGGAGAACTTAGCAGTTATCCCAGCTCCTGTCATGCTAAAACTTGGAAACTCTACAATTGACAGCACCAAGTCGTTTAAGGTGCCCCAGGAAAACGAAGACGTGATACCTGCTAGCCCTAAGACGACAAAGCCACCACGGCAAAGCTTTAAGAAAAAGGAACTTGTTCCTTATGTTGTATCTGTTAAGAATATACACTTTGATCATGATTTAAAATATGGACCAAACTTCGAGGATCATCCAGAGGGGAACATCACCAAAATGACAGTGCAACTCGGAGAAGATGCGCACTTGAATTGCAGGATTAGTCTGCTGCAGGATAAAACCGTGAGTATTTTGTAATCTTTACTTAAAAATAAATAAATTTTCAAGATAAATAATTTTAAGTAATCTTTAGGGGGTAAGTCTAACAGTTGTATTTAAAGTTGTAATTGTCTCAACCAGGATAGACCAAGGTATTCATTAAACAGCCATTCAAGAACATTCAGTACAAACAGCTCTTTTTCAGTATCGGATTTCTCAACCTCCTGTTGTCCTCGCTTCATCGTTGCCGACTGATTTTGCGGCGTATCAATTTTGTTCGTCCTTCCATATATTTGATATACAGTTTGCTAGTTTCGCGCTCACTGTACACAGTTTGCAGTGTTACGCGCGCCGACTATCTCAGTGAGCGACCGACTCCCACGCGACGTACGAAAATTGATCTGAGTTTGCAGCTAACTCTCAGTTCGCCACCAATTTGCGGCTCAATCAGTCGGCCGTTAACAGTTTACCTTATCGTAATTTGCATTTATTACCTGTAGCTTATTCATGGCATCCAATTTTTCTTGATACACTTTGTAAGACAAACAAAAATCTCATTATTATCTCCTCTTTTCTAGTAACAATCTCCACATAAGATTGGCTTTTTTATTTAGGGTAATCATTATGATAAACATAGGGACGATTTCACCGATTTCGATGGATATTCGTTAGTTACACGTAGGGAAGGTTAAATCAATATTTTATGTGTAACTAAAACATTTGATTCGCTTGAATTGAAACAGTGTTTATAGTTATGAAGGTAATCCAATTCGTAGACTGTGGGTATAAAGTAAAACTAAATGCTCGCAAACTGCTTAGAGAAGTCTGCGAATGATGCTATCTATGGTCGACGGTTTCCGTTATTGTAAACTGCTACACAGTATTGTAAGCACATTATTTATAGAAGATTATTTTATATGCTTTAATTTTATAGAAATCTTTGCAAGCTTAATAAGAATATTGAAGTAATTACTAACAACATTGATTTAAGTTACCAGAACATCGGGCTTATATTTTTTTTTTGTTTGTTATTGTTTATCTGCTTATAAAAAACGTTTCTTAATTTTAAAATAAATGCAGATGCATAAAACTTCAAAAAGTTTTACCCCAAGTCACAAGTACTGTTTTATAATATAACTCTCTGGCCTCTACATTATTAGCCCATACGTCATGAACAAAGAAAGCTTTCTGAACCATTTCACTACATATAAATTCTCAGTGCCTGTGTGGTAGCAGCTTACTTTCTACCTTACTGTGAAAGTGGATAAAAAGTTTAGAAAATTTGGGATACGCTAAAATACGCAAATACCAAAAATCATCGCAATCATTAGGGAAACTATTTTGCACAACAATTTTTTTCTCCTTAAATGGCTAGGATACTTGTTCTTTTTGAAGATTTTTTTGACCTGCCTAAGCATGTCATGCAAACTATATTTACATAATTGGCCATACAGAAACATATTAGATGACAATGGAACACAGAACAGCCATATTTTAACTAAACGAGTGACTTATACCAAATTCAATTAACTACAACATAGAAGTTCACCAGTGCGTATTTAGTAAATTGGATTTCGTAGTTTATGTACGACATTAGTTCAAACCTAAATAAATAGTGGTAACTCAACAAACACCGTGTATTGTACTATTCACGTCCTTTTGGCTACTTGTATATAGATACAGTATAGTGGTGGAAAATTTACAGAAAACTCTAGAAGTATCTCTTATCAATGTTTTGTGAAGATAAACTTGTCCGCTAACAATATCACAGAGAGTAATTACAGACTAGTCCCGATTCTTCAAAACCTCCATTTTTGAAGTCGTAAAATGTTACCCTAGGTTAAACTTAACTATTTTAGTTATTGTTTTAATTAAATACATGTTATGCGGACTATGAACTAAAATTCTCGTTAAATTTGTTTTATAAATAATACATGTTTGATATATTCATCCATCAGTTATATCTTTTTAAAATTTATTGATATACAGGGTGTCGAAGAGTTTCCGTGACACTGAAGATATAATATAGACCTAGGACCTTTCAGATAACATCAAAAAAGGTTAAGTAAAAGTTCTTTGCTTTTTGAGATATTACATTTGTGATTTTTAAAGAAATTTCCATTTTTTGGTATTTTTTGGCCTCATCTATCTTTATTAGTCACTTCAGTTAATACAGTAATAATTTTTATAGTTCCTAGAAACCTATGCATAGAAAAATAGTGAAATGTGCTCAATTTTTTCATTTCGTAAACCTGGGCTAAAGTTTACCTGAATACTGCGAATAGAAAATGTATCGCATTGAAATTGCACATAATCTTAGAAAAACGTATTTTTGTCATGCAAGGCGTTCTACCTGACAATTACAATTGGCCGTGTTCTGGTTAAAACAAAGGTTACAAATATCTTTTAATGCAAAATAGCTAAAAAATTAAATAACAGAACTACATTATTATCTATGTCTATCTCTTTTTAATATTTTTTGTAGGTAGGCACCTATTTAGGTACCTGAAAATACTTCACGTAACAGATAAAGGGTTAAGGTGTATTTTGTGGCAAAATGACGCATAAATTAAACAAAAACAGCAAATTAACTTTTGCCTATTTCCTTTCCAATGTAGATTATGAACAAGAAACGGTGGCGGACATTTTAAACTACCAGATACCATGACCCTTTATCTATTAATTATAGCATTTCTAGATAGATAAGTAGGGGCCTACTTAGTAAAAATAACAAAAGAGAGGACGTAAATAATAACGTGGCTTTACCATTTTATGTATTAAATAACAGCTGTGCCCGCGATTTCGTTCACGTTAAAATTTTTCATTAGGACGTGGGATTACACATTTTGAAGAGCAGTAGCGTAAAAAAATAGTTTTTTGAATGATAAAAAATACTTACAGTGCCATCTAATGTCATAGCATGTTATTAAAATCATGAAACAAATCTAGCCTATGTGCTATTTCAGACTTTAATCTATTTATGTGCAAAATTTCATCAAGTTCCGTTCAGCCGTTCTTTTGCCGTTCTGGCCGATTGAGTACCGAAAATCCGTTCATCCATCCAAATTTTCACAATTATAATTTGAGTGAGATTTTTACACATTAACTCTTTATCTGTTAAATGAAGTATTTTTAGGTAGCAATGTAGCCTTCCAACTGAAAATATTAAAAAGAGAAGGAAGTAGATTAATTGTGTGGATTTGTCATTAATATCTTATAGCCACAAAAGATATCTGGAACCATTATTTTAAACAGACCAGCAGGCCTTTTAAGGATCTCAAAAACATACGATAACATCAAGAAATAGTTTTGACGTAAAACATATCATACGATCATTATTCGGTATTAGTCCTCGGCAAAATCTCTTAGCTAAGCTCTTGCCATTAATCTGAATAAAATAATCCCAATATAAAAAAGTATTTATTTATGAAAGCATACAAAACGGAAAAACGCAAATGAAATCAAGAAACAAACATATCATAGAGGTGGGTGCTATCTCACCTTTTTTAATAGTCGTTTTTAAGTCATAGATGATATCATTTAAACTATCATTGCAAAAGGAAATGCCATTTATATGCAATGAATTGCATTGTATGTATGTATAGGGAATTCGTTCATTAATTATATCATCATTGTATCATAGAAATCATAGAGTAAGATAAAAGTATAATTATAAATCTATAAATATTGGCTTTTTTTATGTAAACGTGTGAAGATGTTTTAAATTACTTCGCAACATAACTTCTTAAACCGATAAATTCTATAATAAAAGTTGCATTCTATTATGAAAAATTCTAATTATTAGGATTTTACTTAACTAGAAGTTTTTTTTTAAATAATAGTTCAATATTAAATTTTGATATATCTGCTCTGGTATCTACATAGTTCCTTTCAAGGTTATGTACTCTCTCTGGTAAAATCACTTTGTGTCTAAAAGCATCAGAAACATATTATTTTATTTATTTTTCTGATAATTCAAAGATAAGTTCTGATTGGTAAAATATATTAGGGCTTTACACAACTTGGGTAACGTTAGGGTGGTGAATAGTTCTCACGTACGTAAACGAAAATTGAATAGAGCTGTGACATCAGAAAAATGTTCAACTTTACATTGTGATTTCGTATTCAAAAACTATTTTTCTTCGTTTACCCTTCGAACTATAACCAAAAACGCCGGCGGCGGAGCAGTGTCCAAATTTTTGGAATACGAATGGTAAAGCTTTAATTAACGTAGGATCAGTCATACGTACAAACTAAACTCTAGTACTCGTACGGTATCTGTTGAGCTCGTTACGCAGCTGGGAACTATTGATAAAAGGGAGGCAGAATCACAAACATCAACAGAATTATTTGTGGGAATGACTAGGTTCTGTGCAACTGTCAATTATTTAATACATCGAAAACAATTATCGATAAACAGACATTATATGAAACTCATCACATTTGTAAGGCTACGAGGGTATATCCAAAAGTTCGTGGCCTGACCTAGTAATTAGATGTCTAAAATTTTTTTACTACCCTCATTTTGTAGCTTGTTTATTTACTTGTAAGCGTGCAAATTAGCAATTGGATACATCTCTCTGTCTTTGTTAAATATTTTTTTGTGTAAAGCAAGTCGAAGTGAAGTTTTCTCATTATGGAAAATATTGAACTACGTGCCGTGATTAAGTACCTGTTTAAGAAGGGGTTGATGCCCAAACAAATCCATGAAGATATGGTTAACACATTAGAAGAATCTGCTCCGTCATATTCGTGTGTAAAAAAGTGGGTAGCTGAATTGAAACGCGGACGAGAGATTCTTGAAGACGAACCTAGAAGTGGACGGCCATCAACTTCCACCACCCAGGAAAACGTGGATTAAATTTGTGACCTTATATTAGGAGATCGAAGACTAACAATCAATAATATTGCTGAGATCACAGGCATTAGTTATGGCTGAGTTCAAAATATTATACTCAAGAATTAGGATTTCACAAGGTGTCGGCAAGATGGGTGCCGAGATTGCTTTCAGCTGACCAGAAAAGGGTTCGTTTCACCATTTCTCGTGACTGAGAAAGAAAGAAAGAAAGAAAGAAAGAAAAAAGTTTATTTGTAAAATTTGTGTTTGGAACTGTTTGAGTCCGACCCCGATGATTTTTTGTTACGGTTTGTCACAATGGATGAAAGCTGGGTTCATCACTTTACCCACGAGTCCAAGCAGCAGTCTAAACAATGGAAGCGGTCTGGTTCACCGTCCTCCAAGAAGGCAAAGGTAGTCTTGTCAACCAAAAAAGTTATGGAATCTGTTTTTTGGGATGCAAGGGGGCTTATTTTGGTTGATTATTTACCAAAAGTTGTTACAATTAATTCTAAATATTGCTGTAACCTGCAGAGATAATTAAGGGAAAAAATTAAAGACAAACGTCCGGAAATGATCAGTAAAAAAATTTTGTTTCACCAGGACAATGCTCGCGTCCACACCTCTGCAGAATCAATGGCTGAAATTGACAACTGTGGTTTCGAACTGCTGCCCCACCCTCCTTATTCGCCAAATTTGGTTCCGTCCTCTTTACAAATTTAAAAAAACACTTGGAAGGATCAAAAGTTCCACAAATGACGAGGTGATAGCTGCGGTAGACGAGTATTTTGAGAAGCTTGAAGAATCTTTTTTTCGAAGGTTGCAATAAGTTGTAGGAGAGATGGAGGAAGTGCATTGAATTAAATAATGATTAAGTCGAAAAATAAAAATATTATTTTTGCAAAAAATGTTATTTTCTTAGTATTTATCTTTACTTCACTACCCGTTTACCCAGTAAAAATGCTTGTCTCTCCATAATTTCAAAAAAAAGGGATGGTCGCATGCATCCTTGATGTAAAAAATACTCATATTATACACGCTTATTGTCTGAAAGTCTAATTACTACTAATTAGACTTAATTAATTAATTACTAGTCAGCAAGGGCTGTCCAGGAATTAATGAACTCGTGCAACAATCTGTAATCGTGGAAAAAAGAATCGAAGCTGTGTGCGCACAGCCTTATTTCTGTTTACTCTACATGCTTTCATTCAAGCTCGTTGATAGTCCATGGATTATTGTTGTATGATACAAAAAGTATTAAGCTATTTATTTTTATTATTCTTATGTTTTAGACAGATTTTAACTCTTCCCTAGATCGTTATTTGAGCGGAAAAGTAACCTAGTAAAACTTTCTAATTTATTAAAATATTCTCGCTCTGTAGTTTTGCTCTTTATTCTTCAATAGTACGAGCTCCCTTTTATACAAGCAAGTTCTGTTTAAACTTCTTTGAAACTCTCCGGAGGTCTAGTAATTAGATAATGAATGACCCTTATTGTGTTTACCTTCTGAATGTGCTAGAAACAATAAATGACTCGTTTAGGATATCGTACCTTTTTAGATGTAAATGTGTTTGACATATAAAAAGTAACAGTATAACATTTATAAACATCTTTTAGCCGGAGCGTAGTGACTTCTGATTATATGATACGATATAACAGGATATGCAACGTTTGGCCCGGTCACCACGACAATGAGTGACTAACGTTACATTTTTATTTTTCATTGTTTTCATTTTGATCACAGTTCATACTGTAATTCAAAATAAAAACTACTGGGTGGCGCAAAAGTAAAGACCCTATTTGGTTCAGCTATAAAAAATTTTTCTAAATTAGGAGACTAGATTTAGGTTTTTCAAATACATATTTGTGCCATTAAATTTCGTACTATCGGGATTTAAAGATGATGTCTTTTAAATGGTGACCTCCAGAGTTGATGCACATTTGAGTCCTATATATGACATACTTGCCGTAACACTTCCTGCGCAATTTTCACATTGTGTTTTTATCACTGATGAATTATTCCATAAGAACATTGAAACGATTATTCCAAGTTCTTGGGGATTAAAACGGTCCATGTTTATTTTCAGTGTATTTAACATTTGTTCACTACAGCATTTTCAAAAAAAGAATGACAGGAAATGTCTCATAAAAAAACAGTATTTTCTTTAGTGCCAGTACTTTTGCGCCACCTAAGTTAATAGTAGGTAAGTAAGCAATTGTAAGTCGTTAATTGATTTAAGTTGATAACATGGATCAATCATGATTAATTTCGAACACATAAACATATATTTAACTCCAATTAATTTTAAACGAAGTTATGTTAAACAATTTCACAAAATTTATAGACACGACGAATATTGTCTTCGTTTAATCATGCCCTTCAGTTTTATTGGACTAATGCAAACTTTCAATTGAATCTCTTCATTCCCCAATTATGTGAACAATCCAAAGGAGAGTTTAAATTTGATAATGACTGTAAAAGCGGTCTTTGTTATTCCACAGAGTTGTAAGGGAACATTAGGATAATTATAGAGGTACAAGCTGTTAAAATAATTGTGGGCATCGATGTAGAACAATGGCCTGTAGAATTTTCTTTATTCTGTATTTTATCAAATTGGCCTCAGTTCAGTTGAAGTGAAAATGGCCGTCCGTAATTATTTCATATGTTTTTCTTCGTGTTGTACGAATACGTTTCGTAATCTTAAGGAATAATATGAATTTACATTGAATTGTATTTTTATTATTTATTACTAAAAAGTTTTTAAACATATAAGTTTCACGATAAACGAAAACTCATTTTTTTCCGCCAAGGAAAGATTCGGCACCTAATAGACAAGCTCTATTAGGAGGAGGATGAATCCAGTTTACAGACGAGAGGGTATTATAGAGATCTTCTAGCTCGAAGATTAGGAGTCATAGAACCGAGCAGCCACGGCTGTACCCTGACAGTGTAGAGACAAAATAAAATCTACCAAGTCATTATTCTAATATATAACTTTTTGCAGGTATCGTGGGTCCGTCGCAAGGGCACTTCAGATATCCCTGAACTGCTTACGGTCGGCAACATAACTTACGCCGCAGACAACCGCATCACTGTCGCAAGGAGGTACCCTGGAAACTGGAAGCTGCTTATCAAAGTGGTGAAACCTGAAGATGAAGGAATATACGAATGTCAAATATCAACCCACCCACCGAGAGTCAGCCGAACTTATTTAAGAATAAATAGTAAGAGTCTACCATTTTTATTTTTTAACATGCCATAACAGCTAAGAGCGTCAGCAAAATGCGTGAAAACGCTCAACACGTGATACGGCGAGGCGCAAAAATAAATTTTATAAACGTGTTCTATTGCACGTTTATAAAATTTATTTTTGAATAACAAAATATTAGTTAATTCAAATTGAAATACGCTCCTTCGTAGCATAATATGTCTAATTATACCAATCACATCGCTATGTGCGCTCGATGGAGGGTTCTAATCTGTTATTTGGTAATTGTCGCGGAATTTGCTCTTTGGAATCGTTTGTTCATTTAATTCTAATAGAATTTTGACCCATTAATAAAGGTCAAAGCTTTGTATAAATACAATTTTAGTAGTAAGACTAGCTGACCCGGCAAACATTGCTTTGCCATATAAATAAAAAAAAAATAGATGTTGGCCGATTCTCATAGATACCGGATAAGCAAAAAAAATTTCATCAAAATCGGTCAAGCCGTTTCGGAGGAGTATGGCAACGAAAACTGTGACACGAGAATTTTATATATTAGATGGAAAATGCAGCATGATTTGAACATAATAGTGTTCAGTGGTTTTAATCTGGGTGTTTAAATCAGTTAAATAAACCCATACTAAGATTTGAAAAAAAATACTATGATGAGCACAAAAGTATCTTTGTAAAAATTTAGAGTAAAACCTGTGTATTATCTGATCGATTGCAATGATCGTTAATTACCTTTCGTTCCGGTTCGCCGATTTGGGACTATCGTTTTAAATTTAAATTGGTTCGCATGGGAGTTATATATAAAACATTATGTAAAACCTTGAGCATTGTGCTTTAAAAATACAGACAATTTACGAATGAAAAAGAGGCACTATTGTTAAGGTATTGCGGACAGAAGTATGTGGGGCATTTTCTGAAAACCATTGCTTATTTATAATTTGGAATCGATATTATATTTGCTTCATCTCATCAACAGCACCGCAAGTGTGGGTAGTTGATGAGGTTGGTGCACCCCTGCTTGAGAAGTACTACGAGGCTGAGTCGACTCTGGCTTTGGTTTGCATCGCTCGTCACGTGGACACCCCCGTTACGCTGACTTGGTTACATGAAGGCAAAGCTCTCAATGCTGATACAACTAGAGGAGGAATCAGGTAAACATTTTTTTTTATTTAAGAGTAATCCCGCGTTTGACCTGATGGTAAGTGAAGAAAGATGACGTCAAAGATAGTCGAGGTCGAAGCACACGGGTCTAGGATAGAACTGGCTCTTCATATTGCTGGAACATAACACCGCCGGATCAGTAATATTTGGCGGCAGAAAAATATCTTATATAAACTTCTATTTAGCTCTTTTGTTTATCCAAAATCATATTCTAATTACGAATACCTACTAAGGAAATTATTGTAATTACAAAACTTGATCTTTTGTACAACATAGTTTTAAAGGATATAGCTACATACAGGGTTGGTTTGTAGGTACCGGCCAAATTTTTTTTACACAACGAGGATCATGTATAGAAACGATTTTTGAAAAAAAAAGTATTTATTTTTTTTGCAAAGAAATAAATATGTCCACTATCATATTCAGCAAACCATGTTCACTCTAAATTACCATTAAAATAAAGGCTACTACTAATTACGCGCTACTACAAAACATCTTGTAGTACTACGACGTAGTATTATCAATGAAATGACGCTTCGTAGTATGTTCGTGTTCATCAACAGCTACTGTTTTTTTTAAAGTTTGTGGTTTCATATTTTTACATTTTTGTACTGTGAGAAATAAATATGCAAGTACGTTTATATTGTATCAAAGAAACTAACATTTTTTGGCTGGTGACTACAAATGAACCCTGTATAGTAAAGGATTTAAATTGGTCAAGTTGTTGATGAGTTTTTGAAAACTAGTAAACATCTACTATTTTATTTATTAACATCAGTTTAGATAAATTATACCATAGCATACCTACTTAATAAATAATCAATGAATGCAGAGCATTAATAAAATCGACTTCTCTAACATTTTAAAATCCTAGTCTAAACTTTGGCTACAAGGTACATCAAGTATTCGGGGTCATCAAGGTACAATTCACCGTATTGATACATATTTTTTTCGAAAGTTGCAAATTTTTCAAAAGTTACTAAAAGGACCACCTATGTACTATCCTCTATCATATGAAACAAGAATATTCAAATCGATTCATAATTTTCCGTAAAACCATATAACAAAGACCCAAAAAATGAACATACACACGAATTGAGAACCTCCTCCTTTTGGAAGTCGGTTGACAAGTTATCTAATTATGTTAATATTGTTCAGACTAGAAGTGTATCTAGGTAAGTGGTAAGCAATCTAATAGTCACCATTTGAACACTTTATGAATTGTCTGGATAAGTTGATATATGTATGATATATATCTACTTATCTAGTTCATAGCTGTTTTTTTAGGAACAGATTTTTAAGGACGCTTCCTAAAAAAAGCTGCGGCCGAAGTATAAGTTACCTTATCTTGTAATCTGCTGCTATAAAGTTCACGCTTGAACGGGCTTTCAATGGCTGTAGATTAATTAATTGTCATTAATTACATTGATGACAAAGCAGGTAAATGTCCTACTTAAGAAATGTAAAGTGCTTAGATATTACGAATCTCACCTACAAAAAATATTAGGCTGAACCTATTCGGTCAACGAACCCTCTTTCAGTAATTTTATTGCATTGCAAGGCCGAAATCATATTTTATTGATACTCTTATGTTCAAAATGGGCTTTTTATTTAACTTTGAGAGCTCATAAATAAAATTATATTTTGAATTCCTATATAATTGTAAGTAAATTTAGAAATATACCTAGGTACTAATACCTACCTAAAGATTATTTATCGCCCAATTGTAGCATAATTTTAGAGGCCCCATCAGTTTTATAATTATATATTATGATCGTGATCATAATTATATTATTAGTCCTGCTGAATATTGAAAATAATTAATAGTAGTAATACATTTTATATTAGTAGAATTAGCGATCAGCCTTCACTATACATTGGTGTGGATTTCGTCGGCCGAATGTGTTGTTTTGCCTTTTATTAAATATTTGGTTTCAGTTACAAAATTATAGGTTGGTTTCGTAATAATATCGACGATATGTAGGTAAAATGTCAAAGTGAAATCAACACGATGTCATCCTATATCGAGATGTAGAATTCAAAGCATAGACAATTGATCTTGATATTGTTACCAATAGTGCTGTGAGCTGTCAGAAAGTGTGAATATCTGTGAATATATTCAATCATTTTTCAAGTTTCCTAGCAGGAATAAAGCCAGCATTATATTCAGTTCTTTTACAAAATGACTGTTAGCGACAGAACTACTGGACCATTTAGAATAAATTGCGGTTACCAATTCATGTTGATCGATGATAACGTACCGACACATTGAGCAGGAGCTGACGCTATTCGACAAAAGGAGAAGTCTTGTGGATAGTTTGACGTGTTGTGTAATAAGTAAGCCATTCTCAGTTGAGCTATTTCGAACAATATCTGCATATTACACCAGGAAAGCTGAATAGGATATGTTTACAGAATGACTGATATCAAGCATGCTGCATGACTTCAAACAAGGAAGGGGATAATTTTGCTCAAACTGTGCAAACGCACGTTAGGATTACTCAATGGCTTTTATTAATGATTATATGTATTTGGGTTGTTTAATGAAATGTCAAAAATATTTTAATAGTGGCCCTTTTTGAAATAAAGGAACTAATAATAAATATGATCACATAACTTTATTTAACAGTCATAAACATTGTCTTTTACGATCACTTATTCAAGAGGTCGTCAATTTTCTTGAAGATCGAAAGTAGGCTTTTCGAGACATTTGGTGTAAAGATATGAAATTATGATGTATTTATTTTTAAAAAAATAACACGCTTGGATTATATAAGTAAATACCTCTTCCTGCTTCTGAAAATTTGACATCTTACACTACATATTACAGAATAAAATTTATAAAATGTTTTACAAACAATTTATATGCATAAATACAATTAGAACTCCACACAATTAGAATATTGAAAACCACACAATAATAAGATTGATCAACGCATAGTGATTTAAATATAGAAGTTATGCTTATTTAATGATTATCTAAGATCGACGGTTCAAAGCCATTTGTATTAGGGTTACCAGTATTTAAATGTCATAGCTAGTGTGAACTTGTAAGATCCTTATATAGCATATTGATCTATTGTTTTTGCATTATTATTAATAGTAGATCTCCATTATTTTAGCGATAAAAATAAAATAAATATTAAACCCTGTAATTAGTAACGGAAAAAATAATAAATTATTCTAAAGAAAGATAACTTCTTTGAAGTCTTTAAAATATTTTAATCATCATCATCATCCACAGCCTGTAGACATCCACTGCTGGACATAGGAGTCCCCAAAGGTTCCACGACGCTTGGTCCCGTGCCGCCCTCATCCAGCGTTTACCGGCGACTTTGACCAGGTCGTCGGTCCATCGTACGGGGTGCCTGCCTACGCTGCGTCTCCCAGTACGTGGCCGCCACTCGAGAACTTTTCTGCACCAACGGCCATCTGCTCTGCGATTTATATGCCCTGCTTATTGCCACTTCAGCACTTCGATGTATCGATAGTCAATTTGGCACCGCTGCAAAGACTGCAGTACAGCCCTAGTCTCGATAGAATCGATGGCTTTCTCATAGTCCACAAACGCCAAGCAAACTGTTATACTCCTCCGTCTTTTATATAACTGGCCGCAGTGTAAGGATGCGGTATATGGTGCTAAAGTCTTTTCGGAAACTAGCTTGTTCGGGAGGCTGGAAGTCGTCAAACTTGAACATCTTTTGAAGTGTCTTAAGCACAGGTTTACCAACAGCTTTCAGAAGCTCGGCTGTAATTCCATCATCACCAGGCGCCTTGTTGTTTTTCAGCTGTTTAAGGGCCATACTAATCTCGTACAGGCTGACATGTCGGGTATATTTGTCTCGTGGGTCTCTTGCCATGTCTTAAACAGGTGCCCGTGTTGTCATGTACAAAATCCCCCATGACCACGTTGAAATGAGTTTTGGAGCTGTGGAGATGTCCTCATACATAGCCTCCATGATCTAAAAAAGCAAGATTATTAAAGTAAGATATTTCGTTAGGATTGGTCCTAATTAATATTTAGGTTTGAGTTAAATATCACAGATTATTAACTCTGAACATCGATATGGCCAATATCTTAGTATCCACAATGTGGTACTGAAATTGCTTTTTGTGTACTTTTGATTTTATTCTGATTTCAACGTATTTGATAAATGCAGAAGAAGTTCTCATTCATATTAAAAGACAAGCAACAAAAGCTAACCTAAATAACGTCAGAACAATATATTTTTTGCAAGCGTACATGAGAGGTGAACGAAAATATGATAGTTCTTTCTTACTTTCTTGAAATGATATCAGAAGACCAGTTTTTCCGTAAAAAGTCATTATTTAGACTTCAAATCAACCCTAACAATTATATGGCAAATGGCCTTTACACTCCCGCAAGCCTCAGTCAGTTAATTAAGTTATTGAACCCGTGTGTAATCTACTCTCATCATCATCATCCACAGCCTGTAGACGTCCACTGCTGGATAAGATATTCGTGGTCGTTGACCTTTTATTTTCGATTTTTGAGTGTCTTCGAACAAATATATGGTATATGGTACACATAACATTTTTTTTGGAGTTTTTTATATTTGTGACTATATTCGAGGTCGACCTCAATCTCATCTGATAGTGAAGTAAGACATATACACATACATAACGTCACGCCTGTATCCCTTATGGGGTAGGCAGAACACCAGAGGCTATAAAACCATCTGATGTCACGTTTGACAAAATTGGAGGTATTATTATGATGGAGAGAAACTGTTGCAGTGACAGGGGGTCAGCCTATCGCCTGCAAAAATAAACAATAAGACCTCCGTCCCTTAACTGACTTTTATAGTATGCCCGGGAAGAGAAGCAGCTGGCACATTCTATGTTTTTCTTTCGCTCCCAGTCCAGCATAGAAGAAGTGAAGAAAGATGAGGTCAAAAATGTTTCAGGCCTTCCTAAAGCTGGACCTTTGTAAAATATTGGGGGGCTCTTATAGGAGCTCTACTACCACGTGTTGCATTACTCGACAAAATTATAACAAGATTATCCAGGGGAGATAGGCCCGTTACTATTATAAGCTGACCCTTCATTTGAAGTTTTTACGATAAACTGGCGTACTCGTTCTACTTTAAGTTAAGAGGAACATCACTATTCTGTTAGGCTATCATCTCCTATTTTTAATGTACGCGGTTCCTGACGTTAGCGTTAACGTTCAATTTCGTTGCGATCGACGTCTGAACGCAAAACACAGCGTCGGCGGTCAATACGTCCGCAGCAGTGAATGGCATCCATAGTATAATCACTGTTCGCGAACGTTCACGTCCGATAGTGTATTTGTAATCATGATTATTCAAAAATAATTTATTCCGAACTTGTTATTGGAAGAAGAGGAACAAAACGACCGTACAAGGAAAAAAAAGGGCAACACGGCGTCGAGATCTGACTGTGAGGTAGGCATTTTTTTCCCCAACATTGATGCTTATAAATATTGTTTTCCCCTCATCATTTTGTGTGGCGGAGGTAGCCTTTCATATTATTAATATAAGATCTATAACTAAACATGATAAATCGATCACATAACCTTAAATAGATTGCATATAGCGCATTTATATGCTTTATACATACAGGGTTCATTTGTGGTCACCAGTAAAATACCTAGTTGTGCCGAAAATATTGTTAACAAAAAAAAAATATTTATTCTATTGCAAACATATTGCAAATAACATTTTCCTTTAAAAGTGTGTAAATTTAGGACATGAATATAATAAACTAGCTGTTTCGCGCGGCTTAACCCGCACAATTTTTGATCTTATGAGAATATCGGGACAAAAAGTACCCTATGTGCACACTTTACCCCATGCCAAATTTCATCCAAATCCGTTGTGCCGTTCTGCTGTGATTGAGAAACAAACATCCATACATCCAAACTTTCAAATTTATAATATTAGTAAGATACAATTTAAAACATAAAAATTTTATTCAAAGTGGTATCCATTGGCTGCAATATATTCCTTTAAACTTTGAGGCCAGTTATCAATAGAAGCACGCACTCTTTCCATAGGAAAATTCTTCACTACCAATCGTATGGATTGTTTTAGGGACTCCACATTATCATGGCGCTTAGAGCAAGCCGTACTCTCTAAAATTGTACCATAAATCATAATCCAGCGGATTAAGATCGGGATTACACGACGGCCAGTCTTCAGCTCTGATGAAGTTGGACACGTTCGTTTTCAACCAAGACTGCGTGGACAGAGCTTTATGACCCGGCGCTGAGTCTTGCTTGAAGGATCATTCTTGGTTATTGAACATTCTGTTGTTAAGGGGCTTAACAACCTTCTCAAGAATTGTATCTTGTAAGTATCGCTCAGTCACTAACACCCACCAAAACATCACTGAAGTCGGATAATGACCTCGTTGCACTCTATCGACTAATTGGGAAGATTTGAGCATAAATACGGTCATTTTGCCTATTAAAATGTTGCTCAATTGTAAAAAAAATCTCATCCGTAAGCAAAATTTTTCTGTGACCTCCCTTTGTCACCCTATTTTTTTTTGTTAAGAAATGACCAGTGCGTCTCTTAAAGGCTGCAAGTCATAAGTCATTTTTTGAAATACGCGGCATGGTTCGAGGTGCTATCTTCATCTCCGGAGATAAAATCTTTTGCTTTCCGACTGGATTGTTCGAATTCTTGCCGTTACTGCTTTCACCACCTTTGTCGTACGAACACTACGTGGACGGCCATATCTTTTTCTGTCACAAACAGAGGAGGTCTCATCGTACCTATTAATAGCCCGGTTTACAATCATTTGCCTAATACCAAGTTTAAGGAGAATTTTAAAAGTTACATTCGGCTACATATCTACTTTGTGTAATGCAATCACAGCGATTCGGTCCTCTTTATCACCCCACTCTATTTTAATGACCCAAATTTTATACAATAAATTGGCGCCTAAATAAGAAAACGCAATTAAAAATCATGTAAAATGACAGATTCCAAATTCAAATGTAATATTTTGTGTATTTTTATTGTAACAGTATTTATGGCCAGACAAGGTAATTTTGCAGCTTAATACTAAAAGTAATCTAAATACATACATACATAACTTCACGCCTGTATCCCTAATGGGGTAGGCAGAACACCTGAGGTTACAAAACTATCTGATGTCATGTTTGACAATTTCGGAGGTATTATGATGGAGAGAGACATTTGCACTGACACTATCACCCACAAAAAAGGCAACAAAACCTCCGTCCCTTTACTGATTTTTACAGTATGCACGGGAAGAGCACCAGCTGGCACATTCTTTGTTTTTCTTTCACTCGACCAGCACGGAAGAGACTAAATTCTCTAAATTCAATATATTTATTTATATCCGAAAACATTTCAACTGTACAAATGTTAAGAGACTGCACGCCGTCGGTCATTGAGATAGAAATTCGATTAAGAGCAACAGGACTTACGCTTTACTGACCCAGTAAATCGACCGAACGTTTGAGTTACTGGCCTCTATAAGTATGATGCACTTACAAATCATTTATTTGACTGAGGCATTTAAGTATATAGGGAAAAAAATCTAAACAAAAAAAAATATTGATAAAAAATAAAGGAATACTAATGCCCATGGGTTAGTATCGGAAGCACCCAGTCTTAGATAAACCCGTATCGTTAGAGCCCGAATACTATAAATATACTCACATTTTTATTTTTACCATTTCCTTTATTTTTCAACTTATACAGTCAACAGAAGACTCATTCAGATAAAACAGCATTCGCTTAACCCAGAAATCGAACCGACTAAAATCAAATAATAAAGATATCATGGATTTTCTTTTATTAAATTCACCTAGTATGTTAAAAAGATTACATTCTTGTGATTGACCCTAACAATCGATGCAATAAAATTACAGGTTGTAATTTGTACAGATTTAGACGGTACGATTACCGGGTGAAGCGAGCGAACTTTCGAAAATCTTTAAATTCAGTTTAATTTCTTTTCCAGAATAAAGAAATGTTTCATTGGAGTAAAATTTGTTGTCTCTATTATTTAGTGTACTTTCCCTCCAGCGGGCATACAAAAATTCCACCCTGTATGTTCGTCTCTGTTTACCTTGTTAAAACATAGTAACAGATGTTTTTTGTAACCAATACGCGAGGTCAGTATGTCACTTACACATGGCGGAAGCAGGACCTTCTAAAGGGCGCGAGTGCATTTGCGAATTTGCAAAAATCAAGTTGAAAGGAAAGTGGTTTTTGCATGCCGATATGATTGATTATATTGTTAGTTTTGTGAATTTAAAACACAACTTTACAGTCGAATGTTGATTTTGTAAAATTTGGATTATTTATAATAAGAAAAACTTTTATTTAATGTTTTTCATTACATAATCATTATATTGTTATTAGAATGTTATTGAAATAATTATTATCATATTTTTCATTTCTAATATTTAAAAAAAACAAGTTGAACATATAAACTTTTGTAAATACTTTGCTTTTTTTGACAGAAATTTAGTTTTTAATTTTGAAATTTATTGTTTAAATACTTATATTTTTATAGGATAATTTATAGTTATTATTATATTGTCTTTATTTATGTAAGATAATATACCTACGGCAAAATAAGATAATTCTCAGACTTATTTTTTTTTATGATAATTGTATAAAATAATATTAATGTAACAATTTTCTTATTCGTAAGATTAGTCATTGAACAATCATCAGCTGACTGTACTTTTGAGCTTACTTGAAAGTTGATTCAGTTTTATAAATTAAGAACATATTAGGCTCCTCCGATAGGAGTTCCTCGGAAACTGGGTGCCTCCGATACTAACCCCTTTCAATTGTGATAGAATATCAAGATCACAGAATAAATAAAAATATCGTAAATTAAATTAATCCTAATTTTAGTGGCTATAATTTCATAAAACATAAAGTTAGCGAAAATAATCTGCTTTCGAATCATCCTAACAAAATAAACAATAGCAGCTGAAATATTAGAATAATATTTGTTTTATTTGATTCATGTTACATTTCAAAATTGGGTGGATAACATAGATGAAAATACCTGACATGGCTATAAAGCAACTTTAATGTGAAAACCTACGTCAGCTTTTTTATAAGTTATTATAAATAATATATATTTTTATAGCGAATATTGTGTGACGTGGTATTTCATCACAACTCCGTGTAATGAGCCCACTGCAGGGCTATGAGTCTCTCCTCTGGGTGACGAGGAGGTTTAGGCCGTAATCCACCAAGCTGGCCCAGTGCTGGTTGGTAGCTGACCCAGTTCTGGTTGTATTAGTCTCATACGTTAAATACGTGGTATTTATTAAAACTGTAACCACCAATATTCTTGTTTTATTTATCGCAAGGGTGATTATTTTTTACAATTTTAAAGCTGCCGTCTCCCTTTGCTGTGGACGATTAGAGCTTAATGTGATATTAATACTGTACGCAATAGATATAAAATTATAAAGCAAGAACAACAGTTGTAATCAAGCTAATCACAAACAAGGTTACTACAGGAACTAACTACAAAATGTAAGACAATGTTTCCTTTATTGTTTGCGGAACTCAAATTATACAAATAAGGTAAGAACCCACAATGAAAAGTCACTTAACTCTTTACTCTTTGTTTCTTTTACAGTTTAATGGAAACAAGTCATACAAATTAGCTAGAGAAACAATGCTCTAATGTAACAAACAAATTAATGACAAACACTAGTAATTCTAAGGTAGCATATCTTTCTTTTATTTGACGCTGGAATCTAGAAAAACATTAGTATTTACATCAGATATACTATCAAAGTTTGTATAGGTTGCTAGTATTTAACGGTTCAACGACTTGACAAGCTAAACCAAAATTTTTGTATGCAAATAGCACTTAGTCTAAAATAAACCATAGGACATATGCTTTTCTGATATTTCTGTGGAATTATCATATTATTAACAGAAAACAATAAACAATTCCGAAACACAAATAATTTATCAAATTATGCGAGAAGAAAAACTCAAGACTCGGTCCAAAAAAGATTAGGGTATTTATTTAGTTTACTTCTTCAATTGTTATCATCATTTAGAGTGGCTATGCTCTGTAATAATGTGTTAGCGAATATATTTATTTCCTTGTACATTTTACATACCTTTTCTGTCCTTCCATTAATAATACTTATATTTTGAAAAAATTTGGTCGTTTATTAAAAATTAGCCCTATATTTTCTCAATAAAGTAGTAGACTAATAATCTGCTACAATGTACCAGTTTTTCATGATTTGTTTAATCTGCAAAAATGCTAAATCGAACCCAATTTATACTAAGAGTATATTACACAAAAACACCCAAACAAACAACCCTTGCCGAATTATATCAAGAACATGAAAACATATTGTGTCACGCAGCGGGGTCTGTACCCGCATGATTTGCGTCATAGCCAGGTATTTTCTAAACCGTTATTAAAAACACATGCTATTAAAAACTAATCTCACTGTGGAAGCGCAAAAGGCGCATATAAGTAAAACATGTTCGTAAAATTGTAGGATGGATAAAAAAATTAAGTAGTTAATTAATTTTATTCTTTGTTGGCAGTGTGAAGACGGAACAGAAATCTGGTGGAGCCGACAGCCAGCTTCGTCTGAACCGTGTCAACAGTAGTGATGCTGGCAACTATACCTGTGCAGTCCACGGTGCCAAGTCTCATACAGTCTCCGTGCACGTGCTTAATGGTATGAACATTGCGTACAGTTAAGCGTTAATTCTTTTTACCTTTATTCGTTCAGTCCATGCAGGATAATTGTTTTTTCATTTTTTTCATTACAGTTTAAATTTTCTCTTAGTTAACAAAAATATTATGCTATCAAGCATGACATAATATCTACCAATAAGACAGTTTTGAAAATGTGTCGAGATTATCAAGGGCGATTTACGACCTTAGTATGTACACTTTTGTTACTATACAGGGTGTTATTTTATTAGAGCATAATCCTTTAAGGGATTATAATTTTTATTAAGGGAATAGTAAAACATATTTCGCGATCTAACAAATGTATTGATATCATTGGAGACTATATTTAAAAATAAGTTATTTCCAAAATTTTATCTTTTTGTCACCTGTTACTATTTGTCACACCAAATTTGCACATGAGTGCCTATATGAGTGCCCATACCAAAAAATGTTGCAAATGACCTGTACTATAACCCCTTAAAGGATTATGGTCTAATAAAATAACACCCTGTATATGGATAAGAACGGATCATAATACAGACTTTCGAATATTTTGCAAGAACACGCCCTTGAAATTCTTAAACTGCTAGTTAAGTCCTAAATCCTTAAATAATATCGAATATTTTTGTTGCGTGCGCCTAATGATCAGTATCTGCTTTATTCCCCTATGTATTTGTTCTATCATTGTAAATCGCAACAGAATCTGCTATAATTCAGGTCATTGGAAAGAGATTACTTTAGACGTTGCTAAAAGGTTGCCTCTAATTGTTGTACTCATTATTTTCTCGTATTTGATCTTTAGTTATAATTATGTAAAGATGCGTTCTGGGTCGTATTTGACGTAATGTTCTTAGTTTAAGTTTCCCTAATATCAGTCTTGTGCCCGTCTGCACTAAGCTTTGATAGCTCCTAAGTTGATACTTAAGTTTCTAGGACGTGCCTAGAAACAAAAATTGTTTTGCACTAAACTTAGGTCACTTAGGTTAAAAGAATGCAGAGTAAGTCAATGATTATTTGTGACGTTGTTCAGGCATGTCATAACTAAGTTTATGCTAAGTAGAGTTTAGTGCAGACGGGCCTTAGAGGCTTCAAAATCTGTTTTTGTTAGCTACTGTCGAGTTTTAGGTGTCTCTAATGTTAAACTATCATATTTTTAGCAACTATCGAGTTTGAATTCATCTAATTCTTTTATGTCAAAAAAAGAAACTTCAATAGTAGATGATAGAGATATTATGTCGAGTTAAATTCACTATCTATAAAAATATAAAACATAGACTCTCGGTTAAGTTGCTTGTTCAACAGTATTTTACAGAATATGTTTCGAATAGTGCGCAAATCCTCTTATTGAAAACGTTTTTAACAGCACTAGGAGTCGCTAGCTTTCTTATCTCCATAAATAAGACATTTTCCAAAAAGTCGAACGAAAAGCTTTGATCGTTCTCTTTTAGTGTGAGTTGCAAAGGTGTACAATGAACTACGTGCGTCTTTTCCCAGGCTATAAGAGTTCTAACTTTTAAAATTTACCGAGGGAATGTGTACACATTATGTATCGAGATGTAATATGTAACACACTCATTGTTATAATTACTTTATACCAATACATACAAAAGTACTATATAATGGCACAGTAATTTTAATGAATACCATAATTAAAACAATATTATACTGACTGTGGAAGTATCAATTTACGTAAGGATGAGCCATAAGTACTTACAGCGTAGGTATGTACTTATAATAGCATTATATTCGTATAGTCCACTATCTTTGAGCATATCGAATGGCTAAAAGTACTCTTCCATCTTCTGAATAAAGATAAAGTCGGATAAAGATAAAAACAGTGCTCATGTTAATTGATACTTCTGCAATCGATATGCCGTTCAGATGTTTGATCTCAAAAAATAAAATACCCACTAACTATTTAGTTGGAAAAGTTCTACGTCCTTACCCAACGGTAAACTATAAAAAGTTTCTTCAGGTCATAAAAGTTTTACTATACCTTTAATTTGATAATAAGGAAATAGGGTGATATGTCTTACTTAAATATTTTGTCTTGGATACTTAATCTAAGTCGTAAAGTTAAATCTGGTTTAAAAAGACAGGCGATTAACACTGAAAAGCTTTGTAAATTACCGGATATAATTTGGGGTGGTATTTAAAATATTTGGTTTCATTTTGTTTTCAAATATTTGGTTTCACGACTAAATTTATAATAATGAGGCTTTTTAGTTACCTTATTTTGTTTGTTCTTTTTTTAATAATGAATAACATAAGTAATTAATTTATCAGTAGTCAAACGTGACATCAGATGGTCTTAAAACCTCTGACGTTCTAACTACCCCATAAGGGATACAGGCGGGTAGTTATGTATGTACGAGTATGTATGCTTAAGAATAAGCAGGGTCACGTTATTCTAACACCGCTTAGTATGTATGTAGGTATAAGTTGTTGCTAATGATACTATGACTATTTTGTTCCATTCATGTTCAAATACTCTAGTCCCAGTTTGTCATATTCGTATTGTGCATCCATAGCTCATTGCACCTACTATGTAAGCAATTTGATTGTGGCATGACATTGGCTCTCACAATTAGCTGTCTTGTTTTTTTTTTTCATGTCACGGTAAATTTTTACTGTACCTACTTGTATTAATTTGATAATTCTGACTGAAAAAGAATAAAACATAGTGATAAGAGTATTTTTCCGCCGGCTTTTTTTGTCTCTTGGTCTACTGTAATATCTTATTGTACAACTATCAACAACTAGTTAAAGCCGAAGTATGTGATGACTGACTTCATCAAGTGTTTTGTGAAATTCCTAAGATGAATAAAACTTTTTAAATTTTGGATTTTGAAAATAATAAAATTTACTTTGTACAGGTACTTAGTTTTATGTAGCTAAAATTTTTATCTACTCCTGGCTTCTGGACGTATTATATGACTGCATTGAACATCCTTGCTTCATTATCAAGGATCAACATTCTTATAACTATTTTTAACTATCGTGGTTATTATCATTATCCTACAAATATTATAATTGCGAAAGTGAGGATGATTAAAGGAAATCTACTAAGTAGATAAGGCTTAGTCATTGACAACTCTTCTTGCGCGATTTATTCGACGTGCAGAGACATCTATCGGAATACAGTAAACTGTAATTTTAGAACAACATATCGATTCTGACTTTTAGCCGTCGATTTCATTGGAATGGGAAAGTGCGTCTGTTTGTTAACATTTGCGCTTCAAGTACTGATCCGATGTAAATAAAATGCGGTATACAGATAGACCTGACCCTAAGGATAGATAAAGACTAACTTTTTTATGAAAAAGAGGCTGAGGAATAGAAATAGAGGGTGAACTTTATTTCGAAAATGTCCAGAACCGATTTAATGAAATTTGGTACAGATATCTGTATAGTAAGTCTATATAAACTTAATCTTCAAAAAGGGTCCACACTACTTTTTATTGCAAAAAAGGAGTTGAGTTGGTAGAAATATGGCACGATCATTCGGTAAATCATGCTCAATCACAAAGTTTCCACCCGTAAAACTGCGGGTAAAAAGCTGGTATTTTAATGAAATTACGGGACTCTAACCAAGATTTTCGATTTTTATTTCACCTCGTGGTGAAGATCCCATCAAATCATTAAATTATAACATTATTCTAGCTATCCCGAAATACATGGGAATTACTATGTTTCGTCTTTGTGAAAAATCATACGTTCAACAAAACTCAACACAAACGAAATCATAATCCAAAGAATATTATTCGTATAAGAATTTTACAAAAATTCAAAAAAACTTCAAAATTAAAAAAGTTTTACTTTTTAATTTTAAGTAACTCATCATAAAGCCGCTTAATGACGTCATAATTTTGTACTTCGGCTTTAACACGGTGTTGATAGTTATGTAATAAGACAAAAAAAGCGAAAAAAAAACTCTTGACAATCTTTTTTAGTCAGAATTATACAAATTAATACAAATAGGTACAGTACCAAGGCTTCACTTCAGTACAAAATTTTTCAGAAATGTTGAGTTGTTTCAGCGGTATTCTCAGATATATTCATATTAGTAGATACTTCTAATAATCCTAAATTAGCATTCGGTACTTTATTTATGTATTTTGACAAAAGTATTAAAAACAAAACTGTTAATGATATTTAAATTTTGCGAGTTACATCCATTTACCGGAAGAGTAACTAGTCCTCGAAAATGACTCAACGAAATAGTATATTTCATTACGAGTGCGGAAAGCCTGTCATTGCAAAGAGTTCCGACAAATGTCTACACGAGCCGAGGCGCAGCCGAAGGCGAGGGTTGACAGTCGGAACGAGTTGCAATGACGGTTCCGCACGTGTACTGAACGACTATTTTTAATACAGTTGCGAAAAAATTAAGCAATTTTATAAAATATACAAAATGGCGCCAGCCGTGAAAGATTATAAACAGAGATTTTTTTGTTTTGTTTACCCATTCTGGGTAGGCAAAGGGAACTATGCCCATACAGCCAAGTCTTTACTAGATTCTTTGCATTGAAATGAAATGAAAATGAATTTAATGAGAAAAAATTAAATGAAACCTAACCTAACTCATTGCACCAAATCATTTTACCTGATATTGAAACAAATTAGTAGCTTCTTTTCAGAAATATTTGCATGAATCGTAAAAACTTCTATGAATTTTGTTTTAAGTAAAAACTTCGTTGTTGCTTTTTTCTTTTTAATGGACATCATTTTGACATTTGGGAAAGAAAACGCACGAGTGCGGAAAAGGTAAAGAAAAAGCACAAGTGTGCAATAGCCCACATCCCGAACGCTAAACGTCCCTGCAATACGCCACTTTTTGAGCAACTGTATTAAAAAATATGTTTTATGTTGTTGATTCGGGTGTTTTCGTGTTTAGTTCGTATTTGTCAATTGTAAAAATATAAACCCATAGAAACCATAGGCCCATTTGCGGTATAAAATGTTTTATAAATTGATCGCACCTGCATTAAAAAGGCAAGATTAAGTTGTAACGCAAAATATAGACCCGTAAATTACCAAAATTGCTTCTATGCTGGACTGGGAGCGAAAGAAAAACATAGAATGTGTCAGCTGCTTCTCTTCCCGGGCATACTGTAAAAGTCAGTTAAGGGACCGAGGTGTTATGGGAGGCTTTTTCGTGGGCGATAGGCTGACCCCCTGTCACTGCAATAGTCTCTCTTAACTATTATAATGCCTCCAAATTTGTCAAACGTGACATCATATGGTTTTATTACCTCTGGTGTTCTGCCTACCCCATACGGGATACAGGCGTGAAGTTATGTATGTATGTATGTAATTACCAAATTCATTTTTGTATAAGTAAAACTTGGAACAACTATTTCCCAGATGGTGTTATGCCCGATGAACTAAGTACATTTTCGAATGTTTATAATTCGAAGTAAAACACATTTGTGCTCTCTGTTTGCAAAATTAAAAAAGTATTTAACTAAAGTATTAACTGCCTATCAAATGTAGTAAAAAGTTACGCCCACAAAACTACTTAAATTTATTTACTAAAAATTTGTACTTGTGACACAAAATTTGTCATCCTATTTAACAATATAACGTGGCCCATGTACGGTTAGTATTGTAGGTCAAATGAAAAACCTAATCACAAATCATATTGTTTTCTCGAAAAAAATGTACGTCAGGGTGAATAAAGTAGGGAATCAAGTAAAATACAATTTATATGCGTAATTACCTTTCTCAACGTTGTCTATTTTAATTTTTCCTAAATATATCTTTGTGACAGTACCTATTCATGCTAAATTTCACTTAATTTAGTCATTGTATTTGCAAGATATGTTTTTTTTTTGCTTAGAATAGTAAAAAAACAATAAAATATGGATAGACAAAATCGAACAAAGTATGGTGATTATGTACCTACCTCTACTGAAAAAAATGTCCACGAAGATTTTTTAGACATTAGGGGATCATGCTTTATCCTAGTCAATGGTCGGTTACTGGGATGCTGAATTTAAATTTAAAAAAGTAGATCAGCCTTTAAAGACAATCGGCGAACAGGGAAGTCCATAACGTCCGATACAGATGAAAATGACAAAAATGTTGAGAAAATAGTTCCGCAAGATAGACCAATAACCGTAGAATCTTTAGCCAAGACTTCATTTGACATCGTTCTTTAGATTTTAGAATAATAATAAAATGAATTAATACATAACTACATAACTTCACGCCTGTATCCCTAATGAGTTAGGCAAAACACCCTAGGCTATAAAACCATCTAATGTCACGTTAAACAAAAATGCGAGGTATTAAAATGATCGAGAGAGACTATTGCAGTGACAGAGGGTCAGCCTAGGTATAGCCCACAAAAAAAACCTACCATAAAACCTCTGTCCCTTAATTGGATTTTACAGCATGCCTGAGATGAGAAGCAGCTGGAAAATTATATGTTTTTCCTTTGCTCCCAGTCCAACATGG
Organism: Stenoptilia bipunctidactyla; assembly: GCA_944452665.1. Taxonomy (NCBI): domain Eukaryota; kingdom Metazoa; phylum Arthropoda; class Insecta; order Lepidoptera; family Pterophoridae; genus Stenoptilia; species Stenoptilia bipunctidactyla. Next base: position 27,091,484 of record OX101721.1, on the reverse strand, counting down.
AATTTATTAATAGATTATAAAAAATAAATTAGAATTAGAAAAATAATTAGCCCAAATTAAGTTCCTAGAAGAATTTATATTTTGGATAATAAACACATATACCCATGTACAATCAACACACATATTTTCTGTTACAAAATAATGTACTGAAATAGACATATAAACATCCTTGACTTGACGGCTAATATCTGTGTTCATCACAAAAATATCTACCGTCTCCGGGATTCAAACCCAGTTCTGGCCTCAAGGCAATCTTTATTACCACTACACCAAACGGTCGTCAAATTATAAACGTAATCTTTTGTTTAAATCATAAACTAAATAAAAAATATGCGTAGTAAAAATATTCATAACTTTCATTGCTACCTTTTATATGAATCTTCCACTATGACGACTCTTTCAGGTTCCTAAATGTACGTTTCAACGGCCAATGATGGTAGTATCAATTACTATGTGTTGTCTAGCCAGTGACCGAGGTGCGTTGACAAATAAAACCAATCACATTATTACCTAGTTGTTTCTTTTGTAAAAGAAAACAAAGGTCGTGTGCCGCTTTTCAAAGAGATATTGTTTGAAGTTACTCTTCTATGCTGTATTCGTTTACTGCACATGCTTGACTTATAAATTCCCAAACAAAAAAACAATATGTGTTTTCCACTGTCTTCACGTCTAGGTTATTTACGATGTAACTTTACTTTAAGGAACATATTATATTTAAGGAACATATTAATGAAAGTTCTTCACTTAAATTATTGGAAACTAATACTTAACCTTTGTTCCAGCAGAAAGCCTAGCTGAGCTTCACGCCGGTGCAGAAGCATATCACCCGATGATGATGATAACCGCAGCATCATTATTTTTAACATTGTTCGTAATAACTGATTCAAAGCTGTTTTTTCTGACTGTGTTTTCATTTATTGTTCTAAATTCTAGCGTCAATGCCGAATGTGTCAGCAATTGTGAACAATACTTCTTGTTGCCAACGTGATAGATTAGCACAAACATAAATAAATTTAATGTTAATTAATCAAAGAATTTAATTGTAACATTATATATTAATAGATAAATAAAGATAATAAATTAATCTTCATTGGAATCAGTTTGGCTTTTTATTAACAATTCCCACTTTGTTTAGTAAACCCACATACTTTATATAAATATAATTAAAAAAACGATCTCACGTCTGGCTTCCTTGAATATAAAATTTTGCGCCATTTTCATTACGTGTTTAGTAAAATTTTCGAAACGTATTTGTTATGTAACTCATCTTTTACTTTCATTCGAGTACGGGGTCCTTTATCTTTGGCATCAGTAGGAAGCACTCATAAACTTTCCAGTTTGATCTAACTTTTAAACAAAATACAATCCTTTGAATTAATAAATTTCGTATATCGTTTACATACTGTCGTTACGATCCGTAACCGTAGGTAAAATGTAAAATGTTTTTTGTATAAATTGAGAATGAGAGAAACATATACGGAATAAAGAATATATGGAATAAAGCTATTTTATTAATAAGTAATATAATTTCAAGTTCATTGTGCCGACAGGTTGAAGTTGAAATTTCGAGAAATTGTAAAAATATTGATAAAAATTAAGTAATACTAATTTTCTTTTAATTACAATGTAACTGAAAAATTTATCAAAGTAAAATATCAAGTGTTTCCTACCCGAAATAAATATACCATATCTTGGTTTTGAGGCAGTATTAAAGCTAGTTTTGCCTTAATTTCTTTTGAGTAGTATTAGTATTACCGGTATTTTGAAAGGCTTACAAAATATTTATTTATTTAATTTCAATCACCTCTGATCAACTTGGAAGCGACGGTGTGTAAGGTGGCCATGACAGGCCACCCAACCATCATCATAGCTTCCATATATCTTCCTAGCGATAAGCCTCCCCTTCACAGCGACTTTGAGACCATCCTGGGGCAGGGCCAATCAGTTATTATGTATGAGATTCTAACTGCAAACATACTGACTGGTCGTGCTACTCAACCAACAGTATAGAATCAAACTCGATGAAATCCTTGAGTCAATTAATATCCTAAACTTCACCTTGGTCAAGAACTATCTTTAGACTTATGCTCCATAGACTCGCTCGACGATCTAGGCTCTAACCATCGTCCCGTTTACCTAACCCTAGGCAGTAAAATTGAACCTACCCCTTAAACCAAAACCATTATCAACTGGAAAGGCTTTACGGCCTCCTTTTCTAGCGCTACCAACTCCCCACTAGCCTTCCCACATGACTACCTCAGTAGCCTTCGTCGAACCCAGGCGCTACCCAACTCCTGAGTATGGGCTAACGGCAAATCAGCTTCAACGCAAGGCCAAAAAGTCCCTCGCTGAATAGAGGGAACTTCAAGCTAACGAGCTTATGAAAAACATAACACAGAACATACTACAGAATGGCGCGCCGACTTCCCATAGACGCCATCACTCACGTCCCTCCCCTGGCTCATCCCGATGGCACTTTAGCCTTCGAAGATGACGAAAAGGCCAAAACGTTCGTCGACAGCATTGCTTCTCAAGCGAACAGACACTTTTAAATACCTGGGCCATGTCGTGACCTGTGATCTGCGCGATGATTGCGATATTGAAAGGGAGCGGAGGGCCTTGTCACTGAGAGCTAATATGATATCCCGAAGGTTTGCACGATGTTCGATACAAGTAAAGATAACATTATTCAGAGCATTTTGTACATCATTCTACTCGTGCAGCCTCACTCGAAAACTCGAAAAGCTTACGAGGCCCTTCGTGTCCAATACAATAACGCGTTCAGGGTGCTGGTGGGGCTGCCACGGCACTGCAGCGCGTCGGGCATGTTCGCGGAGGCCCGAGTCGACGGCTTCCACGCCATCATGCGCAAGCGCCTCGCCGGGATGGCCGTCAGAGTGCACGCCAGCCCTAACAGTGTTCTGAGCATGATAGCTGGCACACTAGACTGTCCTTTCATTAACAATGTCAGTAAGAAACATGTTTGACCAATTTAATTATTTAATCTCGACATAACTAATTTGACATTTAATTTGACATAATAATTTTATTCGATAGGGTTTATTTGGGTTAAGCTTAATTTAATTAATTTGACCTGTTTAATTGTAACTACATGCTATTTTAATATATAATAGATAACAGTAGGTAAGTCCTCTTCCAGGCGGCGAAGAGGGGGCGCGTGCGCCGCCAAATGCAGTGGACTACGTCGGGTTAAAATGCTGCGATTAAAGGGGCTGCTATCCATTTTTTCAACATAATACAGTAACAATATTTTTTATCAAACACTAAATATTTGATTAACATTGATTTAATTTGATATACTTATTGAGTAGGTCACAGTTACATGATAAGTCCTTTAGGGTCATCATATTTAATGAATCGCACCTTCCGATTTAGGTTTGAGGTCACGCTCTCCTCCCCTCGTCCGATAAAGGCCGGAGTACCGCAAAGCTCCGTCCTCGCGCCGTCACTATACTCAATCTATACGAACGACATCCCAAAACCAGCTACGGGTGTCCAATTAGCGTTATTCGCCGATGACACTACGCTCTATTATCACGGCCGCAAGCTATCGTTAATAGTAGCAAAGTTGTAAATGGCTGTCAACAATCTCAGCGCCTGATTCTCATAATGGCGCATCAAAGTGAATCCCGGCAAGAGCTTGGCGATTTGCTTCACGCATAAAAAGCAACGTCAAGCCGACCTCGACCCATGTGTCCGCATGCGTGCAGTTCCCATACCGTCGCAAAAAACGGTCAAATACCTTGAAGATGAGACGCTCTCGTTCGAGCCCACATCCAGGGTAACCAAACTGGCCATATTCTATCTCAGCCGACTCAATAGCATGAAAGGTCGCCTCAGTAAAATGTCGCTGCGGGATAAAAATATTCTATACAAGGTCTGCATCAAACCAGTCATGACATACGCCGCGCCCGTATCAAGCGCCAAGCCTCGGTTTGATTCAAGAATTTCAGGTAGTTCAAAGCAACATCAGTCGCAGAGCCACAAAAGCCCCGTCCTACGATCATACCAAGGACCTACATAAGGACCTAAAACAGCAATACAACAAACAATAAATAAATAAAAATCATTTATTTTCAGACAGTTAATCCATAGAGTATTAGTAAAAATGTATCTTTTTATTTTATTTTTAAGATATTTATACTATGGTAGTATAAATATCTTAAAAATCATAATAGTGCTAATGTAAGTAACAATACATCTTATACACCTATGTAAGTAAAATAATAATATATGAATACGATTATTATTAATAATAAACATCACAACTTATAGAACATGGAGAGCTGTAAACTGAAGTTGAATCAAGTCGATCCCCACCATTCTCAGAACTTGGTTCGCACTCAACCGTACACTTTTCACAAGTGAGGCAATTTTTTCCTCATTACTACAAATAAGTCATTGACGCTGGCATCAGCAAATATGCCTGATGCGCTACAGTATCGTGGAAGTCGGAAAAGGGCCCTAAATATTTTATTATGTGATAAGGGAGTTTTGGAGTTAACATTGATGGCAATGATGATGGCATCAGTGATAGAGTCGACTGCACTATTGATTCTCTCCAGGCTACTAAGGTAGTCAGGCGAGGGTCCCTGTGGAGCCGGCCGTAGTGCCAGGGACTTTTTGAAACCTTGCCAGTAAAGGTTTTAGAAGTGGAGATAGGTGCCGAATGCTTGCCTAGTATAAGGCGTACTGTACGGTGATCGGACCCTAAGTCGTCGAGCGGATCAATAGAGCGGAGGTCCACCGTGACGTTTTTATTTATTTATTTTTATTTTTTATTTATTTGGAAAGCTAACAGCTAATAACTACGAAATTAACAAATACATGTATACTTAAAAGCTAATAACAAGCTTTCACATATTGTCTAAAATTAATTTAGTAATAAACGTGTGAGCAACATTGTTGTAATTACATAATAATATATATATTTTTTTTATATAAAACTAAAACGCAGGAGAACTTACTCGACAGTAAAATTAAAGATACCTACTTGTCAAAACATACATTTAAATTATAGTTAACGCAAAATACTTATTAATAATTTGTTTTTTTAAAGTTAAAATATTTGTATTGAACAGGTCGATGTCAATATCCTTGCACATTTCGTTAAACAAAGCACTTGCTCTTATCAAAAATGCATTCTTTCTATAATTGGTATTATGTCTCTGTATGTGCAAAAGAGGACGCTTGCGAAACCGCTGATACGGAATATTAAGACTTAGACCACTGAGCAACGGAGGGCAATCTACCAAACCTTGAGCGAGCCTCATAAGCAATGCTATATCAGCTGTGTCACGACGTACCTTTAGAGGCAACAAGTGAAAGCGTTTGCACCTCTCTTCGTACTCAAGCTTAGGGATCTTAAATTTAAAGTTGAGGTATCTCGTGAACTTTCTCTGCAATCTTTCGATTTGGTCAATGTAGAAAGAGTAATATGGGTTCCAGACCGGAGAAGCGTACTCAAGGTGGCTGCGTACATAGGTGCAATATAAAATTTTTACAGTTTTCATTAATTTAAATGATTTTGATACTAGATACTTTAACTAGGACAAAGTCGAGAATATCTGGAGACTGGCTCGAATTGGATGGATAGAAGGTGGGTGAGTTGGGTCATAGTAGGCCGACGTCTATGGGAACGGAATCAAGGATTTTGGCGAGTTTGATGCTATTCGCGTTGGTTGTGTAGGTATATGTATATGTATAGGTAGTAGTTGCAGTTGAAGTCTCCAAATATATGACTGATTGGCCCAAACTCAGAATGCCCTTAAAATCGCTGCGGATGGGAACCTTACCAGTTGGAAGGTAGGTGATGGTCGGATGGCCTGACATGGCGTGCACCACACCGTCGCCTCCAAGGAGAAGGGGTGGTGTTGGGGTCGGATTGCAGTAGAGACTCTTCTTGTAAGAGATGGCAGTGCCACCGTGCCGATCGGTGGATCTGTCATCTCTTACAAGGGAGTATTTGGGAATGGCGAGAACTTTTTTTGTGGTGCGGAGCGAGCCAAGTCTCTTGGACTAGAAAAATTGATGCCAGCTACTTATACAGGATGTCCCAAAAGTCGACGTTATACCAAAATCAGGAGATACAATAAGTAAATACATCATCATCATCATCATCCACAGCCTGTAGACGTCCACTGCTGGACATAGGCCTCCCCCAAGGTCTTCCACGTCGCTCGGTCCCGCGCCGCCCTCATCCAGCGTTTACCGGCGACTTTGACCAGGTCGTCGGTCCATCATGCGGGGGGCCTGCCTACGCTGCGTCTCCCAGTACGTGGCCGCCACTCGAGAACTTTTCTGCCCCACCGGCCATCTGTTCTTCGAGCTATGTGCCCTGCCCATTGCCACTTCAGCTCTGCAATCCTTCTGGCTATGTCGGTGACTTTGGTTTGCCTGCGAATCTCCTCATTCCTGATCCGATCTCGCAGGGAAACTCCGAGCATAGCCCTTTCCCTTGCCCGCTGAGCGACTCGAAGCTTGTTTATAAGGCCCATAGTTAGCGACCACGTCTCAGTGCCGTATGTCATCACTGGCAACACACACTGGTTAAAAACCTTTGTCTTCAGACATTGCGGTATTTGTGACGAGAAGATTTCACGGAGCTTCCCGAACGCTGCCCAGTCGAGTTGGATTCGACGATTGACCTCTTTCTCAAAGTTAGTTTCTCAGTAAATACAGCTACTGAAAAAATAAATAAAAAATTCAGTGGCCGAATGGTTATGATATTATAGGTATTAAAAAAAATACTATAAAATCAACACCCTGTGATATTCATTTCACCCTTGTTCCTACTAAAAGTAACTTTTGATCGATTTTATTTTTGAAATATAGCCCTTAGTAATGTTTCTGTCATATAAAGTCTTAAGATAAAGCCCCTTTTATCTGAACCTATACGGAAGGACTTCTTGAATGCACCTCAGCCTTTCTCTATAGGACGTCGGTACTCTTCTGGAATCAGGCCTAAATCCGAATCGCGACTGATCACTAAATAAAATTTTGTCCAATTGTTCCTGGCTCCATGTTAAATGTTACCTACACCATTCATCCCGACGCACGCGATTGCCGTGACGTAAGGTGGACGCCTAATTGGGTATCGTGCTCGTAGGCCGTACTCACGGAGTAAATTTTGCACGGTTTGGGGGCTAACATCAACACCACTTGAGTTTCGTAGCCTTAAACCTATCTGGTGGGCAGTCATCATCGGCTGGCGTCTTGCAGTCAGTTGTATGTAGCGGTCTTGCCGAGCGATGGTACTCCTTCCGCGGCCTGGGTGTTGTTCAGCAGGATCTCCTGTGTTGGTGTTACGCTGCCAAAGACGACAAATAACGCTCCTGTTGACACCAAAATGCCGCGATACTTGGGATTGATTTCTTCCCGCTTGCAACATCCCTACAGCTCTTTGCATTTCATTTGCAGTCATATGAGGTCGCTCCATGATGTAAAAAAATGTATAAAAACACATAAAATGTATTTATGTCGATAACTCTATTTAAATTATTGTTAAAATTTGTAAAATGAAGATTCAACACCAAATTAAATTAAGAAAGAAAATGCGTTGAAATTATATTTAAATGCATTCGTTTTTGTTTTGTAAAAAAACAATAGAATATTGTTTTCTTTTTCTTACCAGCCAGCGAGTAAATTAAAACAAAAAAGTTTGCATACCTATACCTACCTAACTTTTACTAAAAAAGAGAGATTAGTTAAGTTTTTTTAAATTAAATAAATAAATAATGATGTAGATGTATCTCCTGCTTCCGGTATATTGTCGACTTTTGGGACACCGACTTTAGAGATTTTTTTTGGGAAATGCGCGCGTTCAACCTATCGCGCGCAAATGATGGCACTTTTTCTTTACTCCCTCTACTATTCCCATGTCTTACTTTATTTAATCAAATAATCAATCATTACAATAAGGACTTATCATATAAATTCTTATTCAGTAAAAAATATAGTTAAAAAAACTAAAACCCGACGTTGTTTCGTACTTTTTAGAGCGTGTTTTTAGTAGGCGGGTTTTAGTTCTTAAACTTTTTGTTTTTCTTTTTTACTTATTTTGGTGTAATAGTGTTTACTTATAAGAATAATGTGTTAACATAGTTCCTTTATTTGATACCCCACACGAAACCGTCAAGAATTTTTTTTTGTTATTCACTTTAATTATTATTTCACTTATTTTGGAGTTATAATTTTTACATATTTGAGCTGTGCTAACAAAGCTCTTTCGTTTGACACCCCAAACAAAACCTTAAAGAAAAAAAATAATTTCGTTTCCCACATAAAGGGCTGCTGGAAGAGATTTCGCTAGGAATAAGCAGTACCTTTGTACCATTTAATTATATTTCTGTGTATAATTTAAAGCGTGTACATAAAAAGTTAAATAAATAAATAAATTAATTAAGTCGCCTGGAGGGCGCTGTAGTCAATTTAACGTAACTTTATGTAGCCAGCGGACAGTCTAATGGCTCTAAGAGGCTTCTAATGTCACCGTTTGTTCGTTTGTTTAATTATGATTACTATTTTAGAAGTTCTGAGGGAACAGATGAACATCCATACCCACATACATAGGTACATACATACATACAGGTCAAAATCATAACCCTCCTTTATGCTTCGCCGTAGTCGGGTATAAATGCAAATTAACTGAAATCATAATACATATTTCTAATCCTATTCACTACTCTAATTAGAACGGACCTATTTCTAATTAGATCTCCTATCCTTTAAGAAAACTATAATTCGAAGAAAGCATTATAAGCTATTTCCTATTTAAAAAAGTAGATAATTTCTTATAGTTTAGTATTTACTGACGAATTCAAGTTAAGTACATAAGTTATGACTATAAATTATTATTTAAAAACAGAATCTGCGATAAATTGCAAACACAAATTAGTTACGTATGACAATTTCAAGTAATTTCAATCACGTTAAGCTACCTAGGCACATACGTATTATGTGAATTCAAAGCCAAAGTTACATACATACAAACATAACTTCACGCCTGTATCCCATATGGGATAAGCAGAACACCAGAGGTAATAAAACCATCTGATCACACGTTTTACGAATTTGGAGGCATTATAATAGTGGAGAGAGACTATTCCAGTGACAGGGGGTCAGCCTATCGCCCACAAAAAAGCCTCCCATAACAACTCGGTCCCTTAACTGACTTTTACAGTATGCCCGGGAAGAGAAGCAGCTGGCACATTCTATGTTTTTCTTTCGCACCCAGTCCAGCATAGAAGCTACACAATTTATTAAAATGCTATATCAATATATATAAAACTGTTCCGTTACTGACTGAGTGACTGAGGTACTGAGTGACTGACAGACAACGTACAGCCGTAACTACTGGGCGTAGAGAGCTGAAATTTGGAACATACATTTGTTAGGGGATGTAGGGGTTCAGTAAGGAAGGAATTCCCGAAATTCCCATGGGAACGGGAAATATAGGACTTTTTAGTTTGTATGAAAAATCTTATTCCTTGAGTGCACCGATGTGAAACTTGGTGTAAAAGTTTTTCAATGTGTGTCTGGTTGTGTTATGAAAGGAATTCCTGAAATTCCCGCGGGAACGGGAAATATATGATGTTTTAGTTTGTATGAAAAAATCCTATCTCTTGAGTGCACGGATGTGATACTTGATATAAAGGTTCCTCAATAAGTGTCTTTTTGTATTATGGAAGGAATTCCCGAAATTACCACGGGAAAGGGTTGGACTTTTTAGTTTGTATGAAAAATCTTATTCCTTGAGTGTACGGATGTGATACTTGGCATGAAGGTTCTTTAAAGAGTGACTGGCTGTGCTACGAAAAAAATTCCCAAAATTCCCATGGGCACGGGAAATATATGATTTTTAGTTTGTATGAAAAAACTTATTCCTTGAGTGCATTGGCGTGATACTTGGTATAAAGGTTCTTTCAGTTGGTGGCTGGTTGTATAGTTTCTGAAATTTCCACGAGAAGGGTAGTTAAGCGCATACGAAGTTGTGGGATAAAGCTAGTCTAGCTATAGATTTAACATAATGTTCAGTTTTACAGGTTACGTATACAGTTCACAACTATGATTTTAATCGAAAGTATATACAAGCTCAAATTCTTATTTTAAGTTATGTACAATTCAATGTACTATGCTAATTGTGTACAAAAAGAATAAAAAAATGTATAACGTTCAGCTTGCGAAAATAGTAGAATTATGTTCAAAGTAAAATGGATATGTGTAGTAAAAATAAAAATCCAAGAAATCCGTAATTTTAATAAAAAGTATGAATGGCCGGAGCACACAAAACTTTATTTCCATTGTGTCGTTCCAGTATGAATAGAAAAAGATGAATTTTGCACTTTTGTTAGTTTCATTAAAATACTTTATAATAGATATGACGCTTTGAGAATATCTTATTCACTGCATTTTATTGTTGCATCCATAAATATGAGAAGTTGGACATGAATTTTCGAAAATGTTACGAGCAACCATTGTCTAAAAGCAATAGTTTTCAATTGTTTTCATAAGATGTACAGTGAAAATGAAATGGCGTGCAGTTAACATTTTATGGTGCATCTCGTGGAAGCGAAAACAGCTATCTGATACCTCAAATGTTTAGTGGTCAATTTTAAAGTATTATATGACATTTTCGATTACTTGTCATCATCACAACTCTTTGCAATCAGACCATAGCAGGAACTTGAGTGTCTCTCTTGGGTGATGAGTAGGTTTAGGCCATAAGCTGGTCCAGTGATGTTTGATAGTTAAGAGTAGTGAAATGGCTTTTTACAAATCTTTATGACTACTGTGTTCAAATATACAGCAGCTGGATCTGATGGAGGTCCGAAGTATTATGTCATGAACATGATTTGTAATTTAGTTTGACAGTTCTCCTAATGACCACGAGTGTCATTTGTTGAAATTCCCGGAATACAAGCACCTAAACCCATGCGCAGAAATATATATCTTGCCTGTATATGCTATTCATATTACGTGACTTAACACAATATCTAAATCGGCAGTCACACGGACGAGTTGCCTTTCACGACTCACTTATTCTGGCGCGGTAGGAGTATTCTAAACTGACCGTACACAGCTCAATCTTTATTCAAGTTAACATTTCAAAAGCGTTACTTCAAGACCAGAGATCCAAATCCATCGCTATATATTTTTTTTCCACCAAGGAAGGATTCGGCAACAAGTTTGGCAACAAGTTCTATTAGGAGGAGGAATCCTTATTACAAACGTAAGGTTCTATGGACCTGCTAGCCCGAAGGTTAGCAGTTATAGAACTGAACAGCTACGGCTGTACCATGACAGTGTGCGAGTAGTACTTAACACCCCCCTTGCTTATCAGGGCTTAATTAGGGCGATTGATCGTTATCGGAGCGACAGCCAATCGGTAGGTAGAGGCTGCGAATTGGGTGGCACCCTGACGGGTTACCTACTTGGATGAGTCTGAAAGCTAAAATTACAAAGCTGAGACTAAGAGATTGTCTAGAGTGATGAGACTCACTATAAGATAGGAAAGACGGGAAAAAACAACGTTTAGAAACGTTGGGCTTGTTGAAGTTTCCTAATCAGGGGAGAGAACTGAGTTAAGAATAGAAGAGCACCGTTGAAACCCTCAGGGCTGGCGTTGAAAGCGGCGCCAAAGCCAAGATTTTGCTGATGGGAGCGAGTTAGATCCAAAATGCCATGCGGTGAAGAAGCCTGGTTGCAATTGCTCTAAACCAATGACTGAGCTGAAATGTCTTTAGAGGCCTTTGGGACGGCTGGAGCAGGAGCGCAGTTTTCGATGGGCTTAATGATACTGTAGCTCACACAACAATGTAGACACAACAATGCGCGAGAAAAATACAGGGGCTGGAGTAGATGGAAGGGGTGACGGCGAAATGGAGGCCGCGATTCGCTCCATCTTTTTCGACTTGGATTTTTTGTGAACCTCAGTAAAATGATCAATGGAATCTAGCACTGTTGAGTTGGACTCTCTACCTGGAGGGTTAGTTTTGCGTATACACACAGAAGAGACTACCGACATGGTGTCTAACATAGTAAACTAAATGTCAAGGAACATAAGGTTGTTTTTAGCCCGACAGCCGGCTGCTGGAATTATATTCATCCGATCATGGTACAGAAGGTAGCACATCAAGCGTTACAAATCTGTTAAAATGACAACTTAAATTGAACTCTATACCCTCGACATTAAGTTAAAATTAGTTGGGGAAATTTGACAGGTAATGTAAGGCTTGATCTGCTGCTTTCTGTACATTTCAGCTCTCTACGGCTAGTAGTTATGGCTGTACGGTGTCTTTAAGTCACTCAGTCAGTAACAGAACAGTTTTATGTATTAAGACTAGCTTTTGCTCGCAACTTCGTACGCGCATAAACATTATTTATGTTTAACACAGCCAGTCACTAATTGAAGAACTTAATGCAAAGTATCACATCTGTGCGCTCAAGGAATAAGATTTTTTTATACAAATTAAAAAGTCCTGTACTTCTCGTTCCCTTGAGAATTTCGGGAATCCTTTCCATAATACAAATAGACACCTATTGAGGAATCTTTATACCAAGTAACACATTTGTGCAGTCAAGGAATAATATTTTCATACAAAGTTGACAATATACTTCTCGTTCCCGTCGGAATTTGCAATTACTTTCATTGCACAACCAGTCACTCATTGAAGAACCTTTATACCAAGTATCACATCCATGCACTCTAGGAGTAAGATAATTCATACAAACTAAAAAGTCTAACCCGTTCCCGTGGGAATATGAGGAATTCCTTCCATAACACAAACCAAAACCTATTGTAGAACCTACATATATAGCAAGTATCACACCCGTGCACTCAAGGAAAATATTTTTTCATTGAAACTCAAAAATCATTTAATTCCCGTTCCCGTGTTAATTTTGGAAATTCCTTTCATAGCACAATCAGTCACTCTTTCAAAGACCTTTATGCCAAGTATCACATCCGTGTACTCAAGGAATAAGATTTTTGAGACAAAAAATTCCAACCCTTTCCCGTGAGACTTTCGGAAATTCCTTCCATGATACAAACATACACCTATTGAAGAACTTTTATACTTAGTATCACACCCGCGCACTCAAGCTAAAAGATTTTTTTCATACACTATAAAAAGTGATCCCGGAGGAACTTTGGGAATTCCCTGCACAAAACAACCAGTCACTCTTTGAGGAACCTTTATGCTAAGTACCATATCTGTGCATTCAAGGAATAAGATTTTTTCATTTTAACTAAAAAGTCCAACAATTCCCTTTCCATTGTGAATTTCGAGAATTCCTTCCTTAGTGATCCCCTAAAACCTTTAAAAATTTTATGTTTCAAATTTCAGTTGGCTACGGCCAGTAGTTATGACTGTACGTTGTCTGTCAGTCACTCAGTCTCAGATTGTAGGTTAAGCAACGCTCAGCGTGGTCGTGGTCGTGGTCAGTGTGGACCAATCATTTCTCACGGCGACTTCCGTGCTTCGGAGGGCACGTTGAGCAGTCTGTCCCGGGTGTTGTTTACTTGTATACAATAGTCGTTAGAGTGAGTCAGAAGCCATTTCGGCGCCCTCAAAAATTCTGAAATCAACAACCAGCACTGCGCCAGGTTAGTTACGGTGGGTTACGGCCTACAACCTCCTAATCACCCAGGGGAGAGACTCATAGCGCTGCAGTGGACTCATTACAAAGAGTGTGACGATGTTTTCTTTATCTCAGTATCATCTTAAGGTATGCAGTGAATTCAACGTTATTCTTCTAATATTGTGAGCGTGGTTTAGATTTTTATGAATAAATATTAATTTTATGCCTTGATAGATGAATGACTTTAAGAATTTAGGACACAAATATAGTTTGATACAACTTTGAGAAAGTTTTTCATTGTCATTTTTCATTGACAGGGAAATCTTTTTCTTGTAGACTAAGTCCGCGTTAGATCTCAATTACCTAATGATAAGTGAAGATGCGGTCGAAGATAAAATTACACGGGCTTAGGAAAGAACTAGCCATTCGTATTTTTTTTTTTTTTTTATAAATTATGGATAGGACGTTTGTCTTCCATGCCACCTGATGTTAAGTGAACATGAAGACTAAGGTGGTACACGTCCATCCATGAGAAACCTATTCACTCGACGCTTAAAAGTACTAGGACTATACTGGTCAGGGAAAATAGACGCAGGCAGTTCATTCCAAACCTTGGCGACCCGTATCAAAAAGGAACTGTCAAAGCGCTTAGTTCGACTTTTCGGAATATCGTATTACCGGGACACATAACGGCTGGAGCAGTAATATTTGGCAGTAGACTTTATATGAAGGGCGGTCACTTGACAGTCAGACCCTGACATGATCCTACCACAAAGCGGGAGTTATTCAGATTAGTCGCCTTTTACAACATGTTTATCCAGTGGCGGTAGGAAAACATAAAATACAATACCTTATAAAAAGAATCCACCTTTCGTTGGTATTGTAAATTAATAATTGGAAGAGTATCGATTACAGTATGAACTGCGGTGCTACCAATGACCGCAGCTATACTTTTTTGTTATTTTTCTTATGATTCGAGTATTAGATTGCGAAAGGACTTTAACTTTCTATGTTGTTTTTCCTAAGAGTGATTGTTGTCTAAGAGCCTGAAAACTCATAAACAACGTCAACCTTACAATTCAAAAATTGCAGACCCTAAAGCATCGTCGTAAAGTTGTTGCTTAACCGTGTACTATAAAATACATTTTGGAGAATGCGCAAGTGCTCTATTTGAACTATGTAATTGAACCTACTACCTTTTATAATAAGACTCCTAGACGCAGACAGAACTTCCATTCCTTTATGGTAGATATCCCAAGAAGTCAAACTAAGGTCTTTGAGAGCTCAATTTGAGTCGAGTCGCCAAAGTTTGGAATGAACTGCCTGCATCCATTTTTCCAAACTAGTATAGTCTTGAAATAATAAATAAGTAAATAACTTTTAGTTTGTTTACTAATCTAATTCTAAATCTCTGAGGGGAATATTGAAACCAATAAATTTTAAAAAGAAAAACTATTTATATACCGCTATTTACATAACCCAAAGATAATCAAATCTTAAAAAAGTTTACCTTTAATATAAAATACTGCCACAAACTTAAAGTATCCAATTGAACAAAACGCAATTTCATCAGGAAAGCTTCGCATTATTACTAAACCTTACAGTCCCTTAAAACAGTATTACTAATAAACTATCTTTATATTAAACACTTTAGACAGTGTTGAAAATACCTTAATGCTACGAGTGTTTTAGTCACCAATCGTACCCAAACCGTTTTCAACATAAATATTCATATTCTTAAACTGAAATCAATCCAAGATATCTAAACACGAGGGGGAAAGAGACCTAAGACGTTTGTTTACAGTAACCGTGCATTTATCTCTCTCTTTCTATCGTGGTTAGTTTGGGAACTGCAAATGTGTTGAGCTGCGGTGCAAGTTTTATTGAGATGAATTGCCTGTACGCCAGGTTTTCGGTAATGCCAGACCTACCAAGTAACCGGGCTCATGTCAAATATTAAACTCACTTCTAGAAATTAGGGTTCCCTCTTAAATAAAAAAAATGAAAACTAAATTGAAAAACAAGTGGTTTTAAGTATTTTAGGCGGAATTTTTTAAATTGTCAAAATAGGTTACATATTATTTGGTTATAGGTCTACCTTGTACTTTCTATTTTAAAATTAAATTCTCAATTATTTAATATAAACGTTAAAATATAAAGGTAACAACGATTAAATACGGGCTTCCCTCGTAAAGTTACATAGGCTGTTATAGACCTACTTTTTTTAAATTTATTTACGGTATGGATGCAAGTCCTTATGCCTATCTTATTTATAAAATAACATTAATTAAATTTTCTCAACACTGTTAACTATGAATTTATATAAACTTTTGAAAAATATTGGTTTAGCTAAAAGTTTATAGACCAAAAATATTCAACCGCTATAATGAAACAATATACACTACACGATCATTCAATTTGAATCATCATTCAAAACAAATGAACACGTCCCCGCTCTGCCAACACCGCATTATTACCATATAAAGTTAATTAAACCAATTCTAAACAATAATACTGTCAATATTAATTCACTGCTAACTAATAGTAGATTGTTAACCAAGGGCTGTATCTGTATGACATAAATTGCATACGAGGTTTTTGCTAATGAGGGCGAGTATGCAATTGATGCTTACATCCGAGGTAAACACTCTGCTTTACATATCGACTGTGAGGTGAGTAAAAAAACAAGAAAGCAGGTTTCTATGAACATTTTATTAAAGAGAAACATGTGTATTTAATTAAAATTAATAGTGAAATTAGAACAATTTGTAAAAGATATGGTCAAAGTCTTTTTAGAAATATTTTCAGTTTGAGTATGAGTTTGTGATGATAATAATAATAATCTTCAACCCTTAGTCTTTTTGACTAAGGTGAATGTAAAGCATAAACACATAATAATAATAATAAAATTTTATTTGCCAAAAAAAGATCATACAAGGATTTTTTTTGAGAAATAGTAAGATAAGATAAGTAATTATAAGACTAGAGTTTGAGTGACTTGAGGCTCTTGCATCGTAAATGGCGGCAGTTGACTGGTATTATTTTCTTCAGTAAAAATGGCCCAGATGATGTGCTTTGACGAGGCGATTTCACTATTATATTTTCTGTTATTTTAATAAACTGGAAAGTTGTAGCTTCTGAGATAATTCATTAAAATATGATATAAAAACACTCTCAGAAAGAGATTTAACTTTTTTTTCTGACCGCCACTTCATAAATTCGTCGTATGCCTTCACATATCTTTCTTTCGAGTTAGTCGGTAATAGTATATTATGTCACAAGTGAGCTAAGTAGCTAATCACAGTCGAGGCCTAATAATGAAGATAAAGCCCCAACACTCTATTTTAATCGAAAACAAGCAAAAAAACTGCAAAAGTACTTACATAGAGCTAAATCTATCTTAAAAAAAAAATAAATCTGAATAAATCTGTCACAAAAAATGAAAACGAAACAAAACATGTCTTTTCCTATAATTTTGCAACAATAGACATCCATTTTAAAATCGTAAATACAGTAAAATTGTATTGTGCAGTTGGACATTCTTTTGAAATAAAATAGACTTCAATAAATAAGGTAAAGAACTTTTTATTGGATTGTGTGTCGCCCTTTACCACACAGATCACATGTTGAATAATGCTAAACTCCTTTGAAACTTGAACACTTTTAGTGGCAAAGAGAGAGAGAAAAAGTACTTTTAACATTTTTGTTTTTAAGTGATTTATCTCACAAAGGTTTTTGATACGATGACAAAATTAGTTATTGGAGATCGAACTTTGCCATTGTATAGCTGCATAGCTCTTTTGCAATATTAATGATATGACACGATTTGTAAAAAAACTTTGATAAAATGACTTTGTTTTAAACTTCTGAAAAAATTTAACCCCCATCCTGCACATAGCGCTAACCTAGTATCCTATAATTTTTGTATTTTCTCCAAAATCAAATATTTGATGAGTGGTTTCACTTTTACCAAGAGTGAAGAGTGATATCAGTGATAGCATTCAATCAGCACATAGAAAACATGCCATAAGATCCATGGTCCTTCTGTTTTAAAGAAATGGTTTGATCGCATGAAGAAATATTCAAAATGTAAAAGAGAGTATTTTAAAAAGCAACAAACATAATGTTTTGTTTAAAACGTGTTGCTTTTTAAGTTACGCAAAACTTTTAGTGTGATCTGCGTACATAGTTAACTGTTAGTTAGTTAACTGTAACTTAGATGCCAATAGTAATAGAGTAGATTTGGGCAGTTATTAGATAAAGTACGGATTATGTTTCTCATACTAACTACTTTAAAACTATCTTGGAAACTGATTTGGTTTCTACTTCAGAAAGTTTTAGAAATCGTAAAAAAACACTCTTTATTTATTATTCTTTACTAGGCAGGTACTTCGACTTATACAGCAAAGGTTTCACTTTGGTAATATTACTTTCAGATTATTTCAATTAAATTAACTGATTTATACCGTAGGCAATGTGAAAATAATTTACTGCGTTACCTGTTTCTCTGTAAAAACTGAAAATTTAAGAACAACACATTACTGTGATGACAATATCGGAATAAAAGGAAGTATTTTTATTAAATGTAGTGTTGGTTTCACAAAACATGAGCTTAATCTTTCTTTCCTCAATTTCCACTTCAATATCTCCACTTTGATTTCAGTGTTATTTTGTTAAAACATTATATTTAAATTTAACTTTACCTAACCCATGAATAATATACAGGGTGTCCCGTAAATAGTGGACCAACGGAAAACTGGAGATACAAGGGGTTGTATGGAATCCGAAACATCAATTTTTCCTAGTCTAAATAGTTTTTGAGATAAACCGATTTTGAATATTTATAGGATTTTCCCCTACTGCGTGCAGAAAATGTATCATAACTTTTTTTCATGCACTTTTTCAAACTTTTTAGTTTTGCAGATAGTTTAGAAAAGATGAATCTCTCTAATTAATTTGTAATTTGTAACTAAACATGTAATTTTTTTAAATCCTAAAATTTATAATTTCTTTCTAAAATGATGCTGGTGTATAAAAAGGATGGCAGCTTTGGTAATTCTTTTTTTAAAAACAACTACAATTTAGGTATAAAGATTTGAAAAAGGTATAAAAGTATACAAAAAAAAAAACAACGAAACATATTTTTTTTTCTATAAAACCATACCAATACCCACTTAGTCTTAAATATCTTTAATGATTTTATTTCTTATTTTAAAATGTATGAAAAGACGCAGGCTGGATAGAAAATGGAAAACTTTATTTTAAACCAGGCACTTAAAAAAATATAGTTAGATTAATTCAAGTAAATAAAAAAAAAAACATATTTTTCTCAATTGTTCATACAGTTATCACACATAAATTGTATTCGATTATTCTCAATTTCTGAAAATGCCCGCTGTTTTTACTGCCTACATCCTAGAAATTGAATAATGAATTGATGGCCGCATCACCCTGAAGTATTGAGTAATGACGGCTTTGGGTAATAACGGGGTCTGAGATTGTTCGCTCTTGTTTTTGTGATTATCCTTTTCAGTAGTGCCCTAGGGCAGCCATGGTAGTTAGCTGGGTGTCCTGTTTAGGCACTATATGATGGAAGTCTAGGAAAATTATACTAAAATAGGAGCAATTTTTGCTTAGAGATTCAAAGCACCTTACGCACCTAAGATTAGCGAAGCAGTTTGCTGCCACGTGACCATAAAATTGTCAATGGTGTCATTAGCTGAGTATCCGGTTTTGTGTGACTTTTTAACAGTGTATCTGATTGACGCTATATAATGCTTCGATGACATGGTTACGTTACCACCTTATCCACGCACGCTAAATTGGCGGTAGACCGCGTTACAATTTGCAATGCAGTTTTATGGCGGGTTTCAATATTTAACTGACTGCTATGCGTAACCGGTACAGGTACAAAACTGGTAGGAAAAGAGTAGCGTTTCACAATATTTATTAGCTACGGGCTGTCAGTTCTCAAATTTGGCATGGGCCCTCCTTGCGTGACGTTCTTCCAAGAAAATAGGTGATATGTGATTTATAGAATATCACGCATTCGCAAATTATTTGTATGATATTTGAACTAAAGAAATATAAACTTATTCAATTTATGTTTGCTATGTTTTAGTATTCGATAAATATATTATAGTATGTTTTTAGAGCTTTTTATTAATAATTGGGTTTAACTGCTTACGTAAAACGAAACGCCAATCCTTCGACTAATTTTGCCGTTGGTTGAATCACATTTTTACGCCGTCAAAGTAAATATTTAAAAGATTTTTTTTTCTATATTTTGAATATAGAAAGGCATTTTGGTAGTGATTTCTATTGTTCGTAGGAAAAACGAACAGTTTTCATAATATTGAAACCCGCCATTAGAGAATTGATGAATTGGCGAGAGGCGAAAAGAACATGAGCAAACACCACCACTCCGGCACGGGTGCAGACTGAAGTGATTGGCATGTTTGGCGAGACGTACGATATATTCTAACGGGATTGGCTAAACGAAATATTTTATAAGATCTATAAACTGATGTGGACAAAATACTTCAGTAGCAAGCATAAAATGAACTCTTTGAAGTAACTCATAAATAATTACTTATTTGAAATCAATTAATTAAGATTTCTGGCTCCTACAATACTATTTAAAAAAACAAATTGGATGCCGTTGGCAATACAGGATGTACAGGAATACAGAAAAGGACTTTGAAGAAAAATATCCCAAATTAAACTAATCTTCCCCATTCGACTTCAAAAAAATCTAAACATTTGCAATCGGATGGGATAGACTAGCCCAATAAGACTATCTTGATAAGATATTTTTCTCCATAGTACTTTGTGAATACCCTGTTTAGTGAAAAAAATACTATTACGCTAATTTGATATCGGAAATTGCTGGGACCTTCTTCATAAAAACAACCTCGATGTTTTTTAATGTATGTCAGTTTGACATCAAAGACTGAAATTTTATGTAAAAAAGTATGAAAACTTATGTATTTAAGCGACGTAAAGTAGAGCATTTATCAACTAGCTACCAAACGACTTGATGAAATCCGAGAAAAAAATTTGATCTGATACTGTAAAATAAATCGTCAATAATCAGTTGCGATATATGAAATCCCCTGTACTGTAGTGATCAATTATAACTACCTAAGTGTTGCTGAGTGCTCGCATTACTTCGATATGCGCAATTTTTTTTTCCAAGAAGATTGATTGCATTTACCGCGTGCTTTCACTAGCATCACGAGCTCGGAATTGAAGTATACGAGTATGATATAGCCAAAATTAGTTAAGTATCCATTAGGATAGAGGATAAAATATATTTTTTTCTTGGTATAGGCTACATTCCCACAAATCTAATTGTGCATTTAGTGTATGTTTCCAAGGTCATTGCTTTCTTACAAGGTAAGGTAAAAATATAGGTTAAATATTAGAATACAGCGTTACCGAAGTTTTAAGATTCGGTGCAAGATTTTATATGAAAAATTTTCGTCGGTCAAGAGCATTATCAGTTGATAATCATGCAAACCAGTAATCCCCAAAGGCAGACAAAAAGAAAACCAGTAAAAATACTGAAATTCTCTTGTTGTATCGACGACTCCATCGATTATCGCAAGCTAATAACCGATTACCGAATAGGATGTAACTGTCGTGAAATCTGTATAGATTGAATTCAATAAATAAAGGGCGTACCCCATGTGTAAATTATTTGAAATTTGCATCTGAATTGGAGTATTTGCTGGTATTTATACAGAATCCGAGAAATTTACTGAATCAATTTGCCTATTTTCACTCGCTCAGCAGAATTATATTTGTACAGGACCAACATTGGAGAATTAAAGCTAAACTATGATAACTGTTTTGTTTACACAGATTTTGAGGTATAGGAAGATAATAAAAGATATATGCCGAGATGTCATGAAAGAAAAAATGTGGAAGGTTATGTGAAACAATTGCACGTCAATAAGGTACATTTTATGTTTTGCCCAACGTTATTTTGTTTTTTATACGGTTTATAACTTTTGACTAAAATATTTAAAAATTCTTGCTTAAGTTAATTTAAAATTCTGATGGTTGAATACCTCGACAACAGGAACTTTTATGAAAATATAACAAATACAGTTGACTATATTAAACCCGTTATTGAAATGTTCTACCTGTAATCAACTTTTACAAAATTCTCAGCATAAAAAGTTTATTTAAATATATGTATAATTCAAAATTGTACTCGAACTTGTTAGTAGGTACTAAACCCATAAATAAAACACTAAACGGCTCCGTTCAGAGATGCCTTTTTCGAGAAACAAAAAAAATATCTGGTTATAACTTACGATAAATCAGTGGCATTTCCAAACCATTTGACTCCAGAATCTTTCGAAAGAGCGGCAAAAATTATGCTTTGAGGCACTTGCTACCACATTTCTGTTTAAGTATCTTTAAAATATAGCTTTTTAATTCCAACCTGAACAAAAATAACTTTAGGCAAAAAAAGTATGAGACAATAATCGGGTAAGTAAGTAACTCTTTATTTACTCTTTTTTCAATATGTTTAAAGATTGTATTAAATTGTGATAATATAATGTCCACTGCCTAAGCAAGGAAAAACTAAAATTTAAAAAGGTTTACACAAGAAAAACCTTTCTAGTTTAGGTTCAATCGGATATTTGCCCCATTAAATAATTCAATAAAACATGCTTGAGTCTTAAAATATGTTAAGATACTGAAATGCCGAGTTACAATGTAAAATAAAATGAATATCCGGATAAAAACATTATGTTATGTTTACTTCTAAAACACACCTAAATTAAGAAAATATAAGTTTAAAAAATAATGCCCAAATTTTAGAAAAATATTGTTAAAATTTTAGAAAAATATTGTTTCCAATCATAAAAGCGTTTATGCAACTAACAAAAGTTTTTTTTGCCTTTCTTTAGCGCACACTTGGTTTAAATTTTATCACAATCTAAATAAATATTTAAACACGTTATTAAAATATTAAAAATATTAAGCTAATTTACGCAATGTAAGCAATGATTTTACCCGAAGAATAATCAAATATGAAGTCCCTTTTGCTTTAACATTACCAAGATTAAAACAGGATTAAAGCAAGAACAATAAAATTAATATTCAACAATCCTAACTAGAACCGTTTAGAACCTCGAAGTTTGAGGGTTTAGTTCGAGTGCCCTATCAGTATAGGTATTTACACTATTAAAGGAAAATACTGTAAAATTAAACATTGAACTCTATTGTTTACTACGTTAAGGCACAAAACATAATCATCTTGGTATAGGAAATCTTCAACTAGAAGCGTGAGTAATATATTCTATGGAATATCTGTAATTTGGTTTATTGCTAGATACTAATTGTAATTCTAAGTTGATGATTTTAAATGTAAATATTCAATTTATACTGATATCAAATACAACTCATTAGTTGGTATCATTGTTGTAAAATTATGTAATTTTATTTTAAATAATGTATTTTTTTTTACTTCAGTAATAGTGGCAAAAATATTATGTCAAAATAGCTTTTATCAGTGGTGACACGCGCGGATACTTTGTGATTAAGCGTGCTTTACCAATTGAGGATTTAGTTTACAAAAAAAATACTAAAATCTATATTCTACGGCAACATTATTTTACCCCCTGTTTCTGTTCCCTCAACAAGTACTCTTTACTTTTGTGAAGTAAAAATTAGTCTGGACCCTTTTTCAAGATTAAGTTTATATTTATAAATTTTTTTATTAAAATCAGTTCTGTGCATATCCAAACAAAATTTCTTTCCCTATTTCTACTCCTCTACCCTTTTTTATAATAAACGGTAGCCTATGTCCAATTTCAGGATCAGGTCTATCTCTGAACCAAATTTTATTCAAATCTGATCCGTACTGAAAGCGTGAAAGCGTAAAAGACAGACACACTTTCGCATTAATAATATGTGCGGCTTAAGCGTATGTTGTTACTGTCGACAGAGGAAAACTTCTTTCAAAATATTTTTTTTTTGTAGTATATCTTCTTCTTTCTTTAGCACTTACAAATGCCTGTACTTTAGCTGTATTTTTAAAAATCTCTTTATGTCTACAGATAATCCTTTACTTCGAAGCCTAACATGAATGGATTTAGATTTAGAAATTTCGTAATCGCAGCAGATTTTTCCAGAGGTATATCTTACATGGACTAATAAGGACTAAGGTATTACAAACCAAAACTATCAATGAAATATTCTGACATATAAAGTCTTTTTGAATTAAAGAAGTTGAAACTACAATAACCACGGCAACATTCGTTTTTTTTTTTCAGTTTGACAGTCATAATTTATCTCGGGTAGTCAGTTTTTAAAACTGTCTTGGTGAAATATTTTGTACATCTTATAATTAAATGCGATCATGATCTATATCTATACTATTAAATTTACTAAACTCTATCAATCCTTATCAAATAAATTTTGAAAAATGAAATGGTATTTAGACATACACGATTCTGTTAGCGCCAGTCAGCGGCAAGAAAAAAACTACACAAATAGTTTTGAACAATATCTGCAGTACCTAAACTTGAGCTTGTTTTAAAATTGTTCAACCTTCTACATATCTCTTAATTATATAAATATCATGTTTAGTATTTTACTTTAAGAGATAATTAGCATTTACATTAAATGTTCCATATATACTCAAATAATTTATAAATACAGATCTATAAAATTAGCACCAAAGAAAATTCGTAAAAGAAGACCGTTCCGAAAATGTTCACAAATTTTCCACGCATTTAGTTTGTACCTTACATCTAAATTACAAGTGCAATCCACCGTAAGGCTGAACGAGTGTCATCTCCAAGTCAAGAGGCCTTTACTGAAGAGCCTTTATGTTTGCACCGACTTCTTCCAGTTAAATCTATTTTGATTGTGTTGAAAATAAACGGAAAAAATCATTATTTTGCAATTCTTGTCATAGATGTTTAAGTAATTCTTAAGGTTGTTGTAAAAATAACCAAACATACTACATAATCACATTAAAAAGATTTTCATACACCTTGTTGAGTTAAGAAACTTTAGGTATTTAGGAATGAGGGCTAGGTATAGTTTATACCTATTAATTTAAAATTCCAAGCTTTGTATGTCATGGATTAGCTCAACAAAAGGCTAGAAAAAAGACAAGTGAACATTGTTATGTCTCAGATATTGAAGATTAATAAAAGTAGACTTAACGAATTATTGCTGGTATGTTAAAGTGATTTAGAAATACAGTCTTTCAAATTCTGGTGGTATCCGAGGAGGATCGTAGTTGAGTGTCTGTCGAACGAGTCGCTCCCCGCCACCCGCGACCCGCACCCCTGGGGCTCCTGCGCCGCAGTCGCCTCCGTGCCCCGCCTGCTCGTTGACCCTCAGTGGCACAGTGGTTGAGGCCCCTAGTTTGTGGCGCGATGTTGAGGATGCTATGCGATTCTTAACAAACAAAGCTTGATAGCAAGTTTGACTATTTTCACTCTTATTTTCGTAGAACCTCTTTAGACTCCACCAAATTGATGTAAAGTCTGCCGGTAAATATTATCGAACTAGAGGTGATTTGTTGACCAATTTTCTTAAACCCGTGTACTTTTTGACCACTAAGTTACTTCCCATTACGTGAAATGAACGTCAAACACGACTTTCATAACAGTCAAATGAACTAGTGAACTTTTTGAACAAGTAG
Source organism: Stenoptilia bipunctidactyla (assembly GCA_944452665.1). NCBI lineage: Eukaryota > Metazoa > Arthropoda > Insecta > Lepidoptera > Pterophoridae > Stenoptilia > Stenoptilia bipunctidactyla. Next base: position 27,066,202 of record OX101721.1, on the reverse strand, counting down.
AAAGTTATTCAAAATATAACGAATATACGAGATATACTTTTTAATGCTTCAAACGATAGCTCTACATTCAATATACCATAGAAATAAAGCTATAAAATTTCCCGAAAGAAATTGGTTGGCTATTTCCATTAAAAATTTCAATATCAAACTGCGAAATACGGGGTGGCTGGTTGGTCACTTTAGAAAGTCGAGAATGTTATAGTTTGAGATCATATAATGAGAAAAAACAAAATTATAAATAACAAGGTTATAATTTTAATTATTTACTGAGTAAACTTAACCAAAAGATAAAGAATTAATTACCTACGCAACGCATGGTTGCACTACTGTTACGGTAGTACGTACAGCGCTATCGACACAGAATAGGTAAGTAGATACAGACGACTTCACAAAAGTCAAAGTCAAAAGAATCTTTATTTCGTAAGTATTTAAATAAATTTGAAATGAAAAATTAAAAATTAAAATTAAAAAATTAAAAAATATTTATTAAACAGGAACACAATTTACAAGAAATACTTAATATCTAGTGGTTGCTTCACTAGGCCATAGCCTGTATCGAAGCAACCATTTGCGGTATTTTAATCACAAGGTGCTCTTTTGTATATATTAGGATACATAATATTTATTTTAAAGTCTATGTTTAGGTTTATTTACATTTAATAAAGGATATCCATTTGATACTTTATTTAAAGATTTTTAAAAGGTCTTCCGTTGCATCATAGGATAACGTATGCAGCCATGTTTTCATAATGAATTTAGTTTCTAATACTTTCTTGTTCCTTAAGTCAAACAATTTACAAATTGAACTGAATCTACCACCACTTCGGAAAGTCAATTGTTTGAGAAGAATTGGCAAGAAAATCAACAGCAATCATCTTTTAAAAATACACAATAACAATTTACAACTAGGGAATCCCATCTTCTTGCATCCGGATATCTCATAGTAAAACTTTTCACTTATCCTTAGATCTATCGAAGGGTTAATCTTAAATATTTTGGAATTTTATTATAAAAGCGTACACATTGACCCATGAACGAGTTGGTGATCTTCTGGAGTCTACTATTATTATTTCTTTATTTATTATTATTTCATTAAAAACTTTTACAATGCGCATTTTTATACATATCCCGCAAAACTGCTTGCGCAGTTTGACTGCAGGTTACAGGCAGTCTCTTTATGTATGTACATTAAAATTTTTATTTTAGAGTAGGAAGTTTACAGTTATAGTTTACAGTTAGGTAGGTGCTTATGCTCTAAAGTAGTTGAAACAGTATTTTATATAATTATTTTGTGTATACAATTTAAATTTAATTTAAAAGATACATTTTTAACAACCTTTTAAATTTACATGAACGTGGTTCCAGTCTGATGTTTTTGGGTATACTGTTGAGCAAGTATGGCAAACGTTTTTTTAATGTTCTATCACCAAAATAATTATATATTCTAGTGACTAGATATTTACAAGTAGACTCTGACCTGGTGCCGCATTCATGTTGGACAAATGATAAGTTAAGATTTTGATTGCTATGGTTGTTAATCGCCAAAATGTATTTATGTTTTAAGCTAGCAGGTAAAATTTTACATATTTTAAATAATTTAGTATAATCTCCTTTGCAGCTATTTTTTGTTTTTTTTTATTTACCATTAGTTTCAAAAATCTTATTTGTAGTGCTTCAATTTTATCTATATATGTTTTAAATGTTAGTCCATAGCAGTCAAGAGCGTAACCGATAACAGAATCTACCAAGGCAAAGTATAAACATTTTAGTATTTTAGTAGGGACTTTAAAACTTAAATGATAGAATTTACCAAGCAATATTCTTAACTTACTGCATAATTAATCCACATGTGAAGACCAAGAAAAAGCAGTATCAATTTTAATACCTAGGTAAGTTACACAGCTAACGTTCTCAATAGGTTTACATTGACAATTCAGTTGATTTTTGTGGAAGCACTCAAAACTATGCGTGATTAAAGACAGCGGAGAGTCCACAGTTCGAAGATGCGGCGATTGAATTATTAATAGTTTAGTTTTAACAAGTAACAGTTCTAACATAGAATTTATAGAATGCTAATACGACTAGACACTAAATAACTAACATGATAGACACGTTCGAATCAAATTAAAAAAAACATCCTTTTAATTAGGCGATCCGTGGCGGCCGCGCACCACACGTGTGTTGCAAACGGTGCAAGCCAAATTCAACCTACATTTACAGCATAGCTTAGAACTTAGTGAACTGCGTGTGACGTATACTATGACAAACTTATTATGTGCGCTTGGTACAGTAATCGGGCCTAGGGATTGAACCGCAAAATTAAGTTTGTTTTTTATTGTATATACTTTTCCGGGGTAAAAAAGTACCCAGTGTGGTGCCTAGAATATTAAGAAATAATTATATTAAGTTTTATCGTAATCAAACTGGTAGTTTTTGCGTGATGCCTGAACAAACAGACAGACGTTTTTTTTTAATTACAAATTTGGGTTCGGTGTCGGCCTAGTAACACCCCCTGCCATTTATTTTTTTTATATTTTCAATGTACAGAATTTTTACTTCTACACAGTTATTATTAGTACAGATTAATAATTGATCATTCTTTTCTACTCTGTGTAGCAAAGTTGTCATTTTCAACGTTTAGTTTCAAGTGTCGACAAATAGCGACATGCCTCCTCATTTACCGACTACGCTTACAGGCACAAGTAAAACACAGTGGTAAAATACGAGCTTTTCACAACTTCGTCGCATGATAAATGTATTTTTTTTCCTAATTTAAGTTTATACCTACGACAGAATATAATTATATTTCAATATACTTATTTATAAATTATATTTCGTTACAAGATAGGTATATATGTGTATATTTTAAAGATTTTCAGCATTTTATAATACTCAAATATATTTTTATACTCATGACTGGGACTCAAATCTAAAAATCCCGCCAGGCAGGCACTATCTCCAGACTTCTCTTCACTTCTGTGGCTATTTTCTTGTTTTTCATATCTACTTTGTCTACGCTTAACAACGCGGGGTTCAATAGGTCTTTATAAGACTTTTTGTACAGCGGTGAAAAATTTCCTTTGTGTATGGCTAATGATCGGCACTATTGTTTATATAAATACAATGAAAACTTACTTTTCTTTTGTTCTGTTGTGTGCGTCATAAAAGTATCTAATACAAGTAACAGTCTGTTGTAGTAAAACTTGAACAGATTTACATTGATAAATGTTACTAAACTTCAAAAGTGAAATTACACCCAGAAGACGAATTACGAGAATGTAACGAAACATACCGTAGCGGCTACTTTAGTTATACTCGTAGCTTTTTGTCAGTTTGAATGTGCTTTTTCAAATGTACGTTAGCGCTTAGTATTTTCTTGAAATAATTTCGATAGCCCTTAATTTGATGTATAAAATATGAGTATAACTAAATTCTACTATGCATTTCTGTGGTAAATTTGTTGTCTTACTGCAACTCCGTGTACTTAATAAATATTTTAGTCTATAAATATTATGGTTTCCTTCCTATGTATCAATGTTACCTACTTATAATTTAAAATAAAAAATCTTGGTGAAATATTAACTTAGCTTTTTATTACTTTGCGAGCGTATTCCCGCGACTTCGTACGCGCATAAACTAAAAATTCCTATATTTCCTATATTTCCCGTTCCCGTGGGAATTTTATGAATTCCTTTCATTACCCAACTAGTCACTTTTTAGAAGAACCTTTATGCCAAGTATGATATCCGTGCGCTCAAGGAATGAGGTTTTTCATGCAAACTAAAAAGTCCAATAATTCCCGTTCCCGTGGGAATTTCAGCAATTCCTTCCCTACTGCTCCCCTTAAACCTATAAGAATTTTATGTTCCAAATTTCAACTCTCTACGACCAGCAGTTTTGGCTGTGCGAAGAAGCTCGACTTCGGAAGAAGCTCGAGTATCACACTTACGCTCTCCCTGAGGAGCGTAAAATTTGTGCTGTCCTCAGGAACGTGCCGTTTGAGTTATCGAACGAGAAAGTTCAAGAGAATTGTCTTAAGTTTTCGCGATTCATACTATTAAATAAAATACTTTTTAACCGGATTTATCGCGTACATTTACATTTTGAATTTTGACTCGACGTTTTGGTGTCTTTGCAGACCCCGTGGTCACGAGCGACGGAGGTGTCAAGCGTCGGATTGATAGATTGAAAAAATTATACATCATCATCTCCATTTGTTTCTCAGTCTTCGAGCGTAGCGTTCTGGATTGACACATAACGAGCTGACAGTATCTTGAATTTCAGGTCGTGCAGCTTGCTGGATGTTAGATTTAATGTTTTTCAGGATAGGGTCCCATGTCGGTGATAGTTTCCAACCATCTTCTCTATTGAAATTAGGATGTTTTTTAATTTCAATTGCTTCTCTCATCATTCTAGGAATGTAATGCTTCTCTCAAGATAAAATTTTCACAGAGTCAAACCTTAAGTAGTGGTTGGGATTATCCATGGAATATATAAAATATCAACCCGCGTAAAAGAACACATAGCTGATATTAAAAATCGAAGAGCTTCAAAGTCTGCAGTTTGTAAGCATTCCATTCATAACTGTCCGAAATATCGTGTAACAAAAACACAAAAGAAAATTTAAAAAAAAACATACAGACGAATTGAGAACCTACCAAAGGACTTTGGAAGTCGGTTGAAAAGTTAATAAACCGTCTGCACCATAGGTTAAACAACTATTTATTTTTAAAAATAGGCAGTATTGATGTCATTTAACCTCGCGGGAATCATGAACTTTCGACCTTATCGTTATTTACGTGACGCACGTTTTGTTAGCGATAGAATAAATTGCTTTATAAATCATTTAAAACAGTTAACGAGCATGTAAATGGCATACCTTGAATGAGTGGGCTTCCTATTTCTACATGACTTTTCACCTTTAGCGCTCCTACGCTGTGGCCTGTTGGACGCTTAGTCGGTTTGTTTGAGCGGTCCAACCGCTTAAAGCGGTCAGCCGCCAATCGGGCCGCAGGTCTCCATTCAACAGGCTACGCGTGTACAATATCAGGCGGTAGCATATTAAACTGCGCGATTAGCCACCCCTGCGGTTAACTGCTAGTGCGTAGGGGCGCTTTAAGGAGGCAGATCGTGAGAATCACCGAAAAGAGTGTTACCAATTTTCATATTTAACCTATTTAGATATGATTGATAATAGTGATAATTTATATATATTAAAATGAAAGACCAAAATATATCTTAATGCTCATTTTAACTCTTACAACCTAATAGTTATTATATAAAAAGACGTGTGGCACTCGGAGACTGCCGCGGTAAAGCTATTGCATAGCATTTTTTATCAACTTATGAAATTATAATTATTTATTTACTTATTAATGCAGTAATGTTTGATCTGATATGAAGTCCACAAGTTCCTAGTAGATGGCGCTGATTTTTTATTAAAGCCCGCATGTAAAGTTATGAATCAATCAATCAATCATTTATTTGCATAAAATATGGTACAGATTTAGGACTTAAAATTAAAAAAATAGGTCATACATATTTTACCTTTTTAGGGCATGCATATATAAATTACTATTGTTAAATTTAACAAAAGTCTCAAAGTAGGCACATTCGGCATATTGTGATTTTTCCGTAATTCATTTAAGTTAATTTCCAACAAGTTAGTTTTAGACTAAAGACCCGCAATATTTTGTTGAAATATTTTTAGTTGATTTGAGTTGCTATCATTATTATTATTTAAATTTACTTTATTTACGAAAAAAATTTAATTCATTATTTTCCAAGTTATTTTTTGTCTTTTTAAGAAAGTAGAACGAAACCGTCCCCTTTTTAATTATATTCTGAGTAGTATTCGGATGAGATTTATAGTTTGCATTTGAATGTCCAATTTTTATGTCTATTTTATTTTCAGTCATTTTTAAAAAGTATTACGGAATTGTTCCCTTTTTAGTTACACCCTGAGTAGTACCTAGTTGAATTATATTTATAATCTGCACTTGAATGTATATTTTTAACCTTTGAATGTTTATTCTTAATATGATACTTAGTAAATGACAAGATTTTTTTTCTATAATCACATTCATCAATTATTAAATTTATTTTCTTACATATAGCAAACCATGTGTAGCAAACGCAGTCTTGTAATCGTACGAATTTACTATGTATCATGTCATTCAACTTATTTTCGTTAAGAAATCTATTTTTAATTACGCTCAGAAGTATAATATTGCAATTAATATATTTATTTAAAATTAAACATGTTTCTAACAACACTTTTGTCGGGTTTGTGTCGTGTTCACCTACGCAGATTATTATTTCGTCCTTTTCTTTCTTTGGGTCTTAAGCATCGTCAATATTTCTTCAGTGCTTGCGTAAGGTATAGTAAAAGATATTACTTCATATTTTTCGTAAGGATTATTAAATCTTGATCTTACTAATCTGTTACGAAGACCTTTACATTGCTGTCCACCAATTACAAAGATTCTGTGTTCTTCATGTCTATTTTTCTTAGATGTCACCAATACCTTATCCTCTTCCACTGCCTGGAGATTTTTTTTGTTTTTAGTAGTGAGGACTCCGGTTCCACTCGTAGACAATCCTTGTTACTCTCCTTCAATGGTGATGATAGTGAGTACGATGGTGATGGTGGCAATGATTGTAATTTCTCTACGTTTTCAATGTGTGTATTAGCTATTGTCTGCCGACGACAATTTTTTGTCTTTTTTGATTTGTTTCGTAGAGTTTTTAGTTTCAAGCGTTTTGGTGCACATATTTTTGAGTAAGTGCACTTGTCGAGATAATTGACTAACTTCTTTTTTTAAGCCAATGTTTTCAATTATAATATTCTCCATTTCCATGTACGTGCTTTCAAACTGCCTCTGTAAATTAATTATTTCAAGTTTCAAGTCTCCAGTTTGGTCTGCACTTATATCAGTCGATAAATTAAAACTTTTTGAAGCTGTGTCAAGATCAATAGTGTCTAGAGATAAATTGTGATCCAGGGATTCACATGAATGTGTGTGCGTGATGCTAGGCGACTTGGCTGCCGGAGGTTTTAAAGCCTTTTTCCTCATAGTAGTGACGGTACTTATCTGGCTATTTGTTGTACCCAGCTTATTTTTAGCTTTATGTTTTTTTTCTTGGCTTGGAGCACTTCCGTATACATTTAATGCACTGCCATTTTTTTTGCGCTCAGCTGTTAAGGTATTATAAAACCTTTGAGTCGAAATATTTTCGCATTCTTTGTGATAAATTAATTTACAATTTGTACATGTCAGGTTTTCATTATTCAATATATTCTTTTTAGATTTGTTAATTTTTTTAATGTCGTTTTTTGGTGTCAACATTTCTGTTTAACTTAGTCAATCAATCAATTTGTTTGTAACTGCCTTTTCTTTTATTTAATCCTCTTAAAACAAAGTAAGTCTTTTACATATGCCTTCTCATAAAACCGATTATTATTCCTACTCTTTCTCTGTCCATGCAGTCAGATTGTGGAATTCGTTACCTCATGTAATTCGTGAGTCTAAAACGATATCTATTTTTAAAAAGAAAGTCAAAGATCACTACTATTCGCTACTGTAAGCTATGTTACCCACATTACTATCTATATGATATTAAGATATATAAAATAATGTATGTATATGTATAAAGTATATATAATAATATGTATATGTATTAGTATGTATATTAATTCATATGTATGTCTATTTAGTACACACTATTATTGCTTTTCAGACCAAACTCTCCAGTCATGGGTCTGCTGTAAGAAATTTCTTAAGAGATAAGCTGTACCTTTGTACTCATTTTTATTCATTTTCTCTTAATTGTATTTCAACTGTGTGTACATAAATTGTTAAATAAATAAATAAATAAATAAGTTTCCAATATAAAAAATTTAAAAAAAATTATTTATAATTTTAAAAGGAGAAAAGAAAAACATAAAAAAGAATTCATGTCAATGCGATTATCAGGTCTTGAACTCGTAACTCTTGATCGGGAAATAATTATCAGTTTTTTTTGTGCTCAGCTGTTAAGGTATTATAAAACCTTTGAGTCGAAATATTTTCGCATTCTATGTGATAAATTAATTTACAATTTTAGGTTAGATTTTCATTATCTATTGAACGCGCTAATCTCAGAAACTACAAGTGGGATTTGAAAAATTCTTTTTGCATTTGATAGCCCAACTCTTGAGGAAGGTTATAGGCTATTTTATCCCGAAATTCCCACGGGATCAAAAGTTACGCGAGTAAAACCGCGCGCGGTGGCTAGTTCAATATATTCTTTTTACATTTGTCAAATTTTTTAATGTCGTATTTTGGTGTCATCATTTCTGTTTAACTTAGTCAATCAATCAATTTGTTTGTAACCGCCTTTTCTTTTATTTAATCCTCTTCGAACAAAGTAAGCTTCCAATATAAAAAACTTTAAAAAAAATGTATTTATAATTTTAAAAGGAGAAAAGAAAACATAAAAAAAATTCATGCCAATGCGATTATCAGGGCTTGATCTTGTAACTCTTGATCGGGAACCTTTAGACGTTACCACTCGACCACTCATTGATTTACTCAGGTTAGCGAAATAAAGGATTTGTTGGGCTCAGCGACTGGATATCTGATTTTCTGAGGGAACGGTCAATTCGAGTAGTCTTAGATGGCTTCTCCTCCGACCAAATGGCAATTAATGCCGGGGTACCTCAGGGATCTGTTCTCTCTGCAACATTATTCTTGCTGCACATTAATGACCTTTTGACACCGGGCATTATTAGTTATGCTGATGACAGCACTGTTGTAGAGAGATACGTATCCAATGCGCGAGCGAGCCCCCGTAAAATCCAAAGTTTAAGAAAGTCAATGATTGAGCGCGTTGATTTGACCTTACGGAAAGTATCCGATTGGGGTGAGTCGAATTTGGTCAAATTCAACGCGTCCAAAACTCAGGCGTGTCTATTCTCCGCAAAAAAGAGCACCTTCACATTAACGCCCACTTTCCAAAATGCATCTGTCCCCATCACTGACCATCTAGGGCTTTTAGGCGTAACTATAACATCTAGTTTAAACTTCGGTCAACAAATTGAGTCCATGGCTCAAGTAGCTTCGAAAAAGTTGGGAATCATCTCGAAGGTACGGCGGTACTTCAGCCCTGCACAGCTTCTTAACTTATATACAGCTCAAGTGCGATCATGCATGGAGTACTGCAGTCATCTTTGGGATGGTTCAGCCAAATATCAACTAGAAGCGCTGGACTCCGTTGACCGAAGAGCCCGTAAATTAATTAACAACGTCGACCTTACGACCAAAAAACTACAGACCCTAGAGCATCGTCGCAAGGTTGCCTGTTTAACCGTGTACTACAAGATACATTTTGGTGAGTGCGCGAGTGCTCTGTTTGAGCAAATTGAACCCTCACCCTTTCACCATCGGACTACTAGACGCAGACAGAACTTCCATCCGTATGTGGTTGATATTCCGAAAAGTCGAACTAAGCGCTTTGACAGTTCCTTTTTGATACGGGTCGCCAAGGTTTGGAATGAACTGCCTGCGTCTATTTTCCCTGACCAGTATAGTCCTAGTACTTTTAAGCGTCGAGTGAATAGGTTTCTCGTGGATGGACGTGTACCACCTTAGTCTTCATGTTCACTTAACATCAGGTGTCATGGAAGACAAACGTCCCATCCATATTTTATAAAAAAAAAAAAAAAAAAAAAAGCCAACTATTGTTTATTTATCTGTCAACTCTAAAAATTGTCATGTTGCCTAGAATGGATGCCTCTCGATAGATGGCGCTGATTGTTTATTAAAGCCCGCATAAAAGCGCAGATTTTTTCGTTACGGAATTTCTGGATTCGCTCCCCACGCTCAAGGCCCGCGATAGAATCTATGCAATAGCTTAATAAACGTCAACGAACGCTCAAAATTGATAAAAAATGCGAGAACATGCCTTCGTTTCAATACGAATTGATTAAAAATAATACTTTTTGAACACTGCAGAAACCAATAAATAATATCATGTACTTTTCTTTTACCTTTACAAACAAAGTCTTTTTTTTTTTAAATCTAGCCCTATAATCTAGATAAGTTTTACAAGTAGTATGAAAAATCACACGCATCCGGAGCGTACGATTTTGTTTTCTCATCGCCAGTGCGTTTTTGGATTTCGCGTGTTTGATGCACCATCAAAGTTACTTGTTGTGAATTTTTGTACTTTGTGATGCTCTGTAAGTTATTATTTATTATTCATTTTAAGAACTAATTAATTTCAGTAAGTAGAAAGTACCGATACAATGAAATCTGAAGGATAACAAAGATGCCAAACCAAGTTACCACCGAACTTGCGCGCGAAATTGATGTCGCTCGCGTACGGCCTGGCCCCTTAACAAGTAAAGTGCTTCCCAATCTACAATTTACATTTGAACTGTCAAATTAATTATATTTTGATACCTAAAATAAATTTACAAGTTCACCGTTTTGGTAAATGTTATGTAAATTTTGAGCAACCCAAGTTCGTAAAATAATGTGAAGATTGTCTTTAAGTTATTTCTATGCATATGGATTTCATTACTACGAGGTAATTTTATTTGTGTTTTTTTTTATATTCTGGATTTGTTTTTGTGTATAATAAAGGGTAAATAAATAAATAAATAAATAATTTAAGAAAAAGTACTTTTTTTTAGACTTGTTTACGAAAAGAAAAACTATCGAGTCAAAATCATTCATGTTTCAATCATTCATCAATAATGTTTTGAGCAAGCAAAATAAAGATATGAATTTACACATATAAAAATTTCAGATCCGCTCATCTTGTCATATTCTCATAGTTTGCGATGAAAGTCAATGCACTTTTTCAATATGTCGCCTTAATGCACTAAATCCGCGATCAGAATGTAACTTCCACAATTATACAATTGTGGAAGTATAATTAATATTATAAACACAAAAGTCTGTGACAGTTGAATGGATGTTAGTTAGCCCACAGTCGAACGAGCTACGAAACATTCTGGTGGTCGCTTTTCACAGCTGAATTAATCTCTACAGACTAGGCTACAGGGTTTAAGTTCGCCACAACTTACACGGATACAACAGTACGGATGTGTTCATTTCATGTACACGAAATAATTTATTTCATATAAACGCATCCTGACTACTTTACTCTAAAACTTGACAATCTGAGCTAAATTTTCATTTAACACAAAGATTATTTTACTTTATCTAATATTTGGTACAAGATATAAATTTCTTATTAAACAATATACTACAACGACTGTTTTTCTTTCATGTGTGTTAAAAGAATAATTTGTTACCCAAGACTATTCTGCTAAATTCAAGAAAACAATATCTACTGATTTTCGTTTGAGCTGGAAATCTAGAGAACATAATACCAAAACGAAGGCACGCTTTGTCACACAAAGAGCTGGCGCAGAGAAGAACATTCTTCACTTGTCAAATATAAAAGACATGAGTGGTCACATAAAATTGCAATATGTGATTTTGAATTGTACGAGTAATATGATTCTAGATGGTTGAGTTATATGCAATCATTCGTTACGTTGTTTGGTTTTAAAACTAAAAGTAGTGCATTCAAACTGTGTTGTTCTTTAAGAAAATTTCTCGTCGAGAGAATAATTAGTAAAGGAAACTATTTTGTTAAAAAATTGCACATACTCGTACATTTTCATAGAATACTCAATTAAAATTGGCCCCAGTGTGTACGACAGAGCGAAATATAATAGTAGAAATGTGGTTGAATAAAAAAAAAGTGAACTTTTTGCGTAAAAGTCATTACTTTTTTTATTGAAAAAGGCAATGGCTTGTCCTCAAAACAGTGGAGGCTATTTTCTACATATTTTATTTAATACATAACGCGACTTCGCTCGCGTGAATATCGGTAATTGCGATTGGAGAAATAATATTACTATGTCCTTCTTGAAGTTAAAGCTTACTCTATACTTAATTAATGTAGAAAGTCAGAAAGTGTAACTTGAAAAACTATTATACTCGCAGATAAAATTGCTGTGCCGTAGTACCAGGGTTTGTGGAAGAGACCTTCAAAAAAAACTACCTATGCAGTAAAAACTGAAAATTGAACACGGGTACAGAAATTCCTGCTAGGGTTTTTTTTTATTTCTGGGAATTATTATTATCAGGCTGTGGATGATGATGATGATGATTAGGATGCAAGGATATTGGCACTGTTGACTGTGCTGGACCAGTCAAAACTATTTTAATATAAAATTTAATTAAAGCATCTTAAATAAATTTTGTTGCGTTTTTAGTAAAATTATAAAATATAAGGGAATATTCGTGCGAGCCAGCGCGGGTGGCCACTGCCAGCTTCCTTCCCTATTCGCGCGTCTAGCGCTTAAACCTAACACACCCATTTTGTTGCACAGTAATTTTAAAATCCTTATTATCTCATAAGGTGTTGTTTGAGATCGAATAATATGAAACACAAATTAATTTGCTTTTTGAATACGTATGATTAATTCCATTATTTGGGTGAGGATTAATACTATATTGATAAAACTCCTTCGAAAATAATACATTTATTTCGAAAACTACCCCTAAAATGGTTATTGTGAGTCAAGCTTCAAAGATAGACATTCCGCTGTTACAGACTTTTCTTTTAGAACTTTTGAAGATGATTCCGCAATTTCCGCAATACATGATTTTTACTTAACTTAAATTGTTTACGCGTGGTGATTAACGGAAGCTCACAAAATTGAAGAATTTTCCCCGTTTTTGCAATATTTTCTGTTGGTCACTTAGGTCCTATTGGTTGCAGCATGATATTATCAGTAGTTCCTATTATTTTTTAGATTAGCGCGTTCAAAAACCCACTAAACTCTACAGCTTTAAAATAATATAGATTATTCTCGTTGTCCTGTATTTCGCTAGAATGTACAAATGTTGTGAGCTCGAGACACTTGACCATATCACATATAGTCTGTTTGCACATTGATTGAGTCTGCAACTTTCAATATTTGTTCTTGTGCCTTGTTTATTGTCACCGTGAAAGCTTCCTGTAAAGGAAACTGTACCCTTTGGTACATGGGTTAAAATTATCGGGATAATCTTCTGATAATAATTACTGCCTTAAGGCGAGGATTTTCGACCGCAGTAGGCATTAACGCTATATGGGACTGCGTGGCGGGCAGTCGCGTAAATGAACACGTCAGCGCACAGAAATGTCACAGTATAATTAATAGCAGTAATATAGTAGCCTATACCTATGGTGTGCCTTGTTATACGAAATTCGTTTCTACGATGACTAAAATTATTCTATTATATCAAGGATGATATAATAGAATCTATATTTTTTATTTATCTGGATTTAGTATTGCGATACCTATACTTACTATTTTATTTTTTACTAGCTGCTGCCCGCGACGTCGTCTGCGTGAACGCTATGCAGCACCAAACGCACCTACGATTATAACACTGCTAGCGTGATAATATGTAGCCTATATGTTGACCCGACTTCTTAACTATCTTCATGCCAAATTTGAAGTAAATCCATGCAATACTTTTTGAGTTTATCCCGGAAAGACAAACAGACAAACAGACAAAAATTCTAAAAACTATATTTTTTGTTTCTGTTTCGATTGTAGATCATACCCCAAGTATTCTTTTAAAAAAATATTCAATGTACAGTTTTGACTTTCCTACCATTTTATTATATGTATAGATAAATATTGTAATTGCCATTTTATAGATGAAATCTTTTTAAATTTATATCCTTACTGAATTCTGTTGTGAAAATCGTGCTATTTTGACTTGAAAGTATATCGTGACGTTAATTTATAACTTTCATAAATTATTTGTTCCAAAATTCATTAAAATCAGATAAGTAGGTAGTTGAGATCTTTTACGTAAGCTTTTATCTCTCTCTCACTCCAATCCAATAGGGCTGGTGTTTGAAAAAAAGTAGGGTTTGGGAGCTATTTTCATTACTAATTTTCTACAAATTGGTCGGATGGTTTGGCTGAATAAAGGAACAGAAAGATAGACTTTCGCATTTATTATTTAGTATGGATCCGTTATTTAGTCACTACAACACGAGTTAATTTGAGCTAAATAATGTAGTGTGAATGTTACAAATAATTATATTTTTTATGAAATGAAATTCAATCCACCCCTTCGGAATGTGCACCTGTTTACACGAAGTAGTAAATTTGTAGTAGTTAATTATATCAAAAAAATAGTAATGTATGATTATATTCTTAAATGTCTATGTATCGTCATAATGTATTAGCCGTCTTATCTATAAAGCCGAAGGGTTTGTCTGTTTGAACTTTGAACTAGATTATTCGTGAAAGAACCGATCGGATATAAATTATATCTGATCGGTTCTTTCAAGATGTTACTAAGTTGATGTATAAAGGTCCAAAACACTATATTTTTAAAAAACATAGCATATGAAAGTTTAACCACAAAATACATAAAAGGTGACCAATTTAAACTAACTTTTAACACTGTGAAATTATAACTATCTGGAATCATAATTTTATAACCCAATAGCATCTCTCAGCATCCTTCATTACCCATCAGCACCTATCAGCACATCTGAGCACCCAACCTATCCGTACTCAACAGCATCTATCAGCAACCATCATTACCCATCAGCACCTGTCAGCATCCATCAGTTACAATCGTCACCTATCAGTAACTATCAGCATCTATCAGCACACATCAAAAAGAACACCTCTATAATATACAACTTTGCATAGGTGTTCTTTAATACTTATATAATATTATATATCCCATAACTTTGAGGTTTTGTTCCTTACTTAAAAAATAATACTTTTTGCCAAAGAATATGTGGTTCAAAAGTGCATACTTTCCAAGATATCCTCGGTCTTAATATAATGAGTTCTAAAATATCACCCGTGTAACATCTCATCCACTCAATAGACGCGTGTCACTGAAGTCATACAATAAACAACAAAAACATTTTAAACGATGAGGAAAGTTGCATACAATGTACACCGCAAAACTTCGCAAACTGTACCTACCTGTGCATAGCGATAAAAAAGGAGTAGAAAACGCCACGTTGTCATACTTCGCATAAAGTTATTTTTGACTTAATTGAATTATTTTGCATGAAAAATAAAAACCAAAAGATAATTGAAAAATTATTCACATGTTATTTGATTCTATTACATGGCCCCATCAAGACCCTAGAGTTATGAGAAATCAAGCAGAACATATTGTACATAATATACATGGCAATTTTTTTTAATGTCATTTGGGGGTAAAGTTTTCTTAATAATAGAGATAGCAAATTCTACTCCATAAAACATTCCTTTATTTTAGGAAAAATTAAAACTGTATTCAAAGAGTTTTCAAAAACTCTCTTCTTCACCCAGGAATCGAACCGACTTAAATCTAAAAATGAAGATTTCATGGTTTTCCTTTCAATGAATTAACCTAGTATGTGAGAGAGATTTTATTCTTGTGATTGGCTCTAACGAACCACACAATAAAATTACAGGGTGTCATTTTTACAGATTTTAGTCGGTTTGAATCCCAGGTGAAACGAGTGAATTCTTAAAAATCTTTGAATGCGGTTTTATTTATGTTCAATAATAAAGGACAGTTTCTTTGGAGTAAATTTTGCTATCTCTTCTTTAGAGTACTTTCCCTCCAGATGGCATTAAAAATTACACCCTGTATATTTATCGATGTGCACCTATCAGTATCTACGTTGGAATTGATGTGGAGGGGCAACCCACAAGAGGTGATGCGTTAATATTAACCCTGTATACGTACGTATAGAATAATAATCCTCCTTTTGTTTTCGTCGGGTGATTACGTAAGAAAAGATTTATCGCAAAAAAAATTATATGCTTTTTTGCACTTGTTGTCTAATAAACTTAAAAAAAAATATCAGAAACAAGTTTTTAGCTCTATATTCAGAAGTAATAATTGTTTATAATACTCCTTTAATTTATCAATCAAAATATAAAATGTGACTTAACAAAAATTAAATGATTAAATTGTCGTACTGTTATGTGTACGCTATGGTCAAAAAGACGATCAATTACGCGGGAAAATCGGGAGCAAAAGCGACACAGGTCCTACCCCCATGACGCCTCGCGTGGTACTGAATTGTATCGCACCGTCGTCTTTATTATATTATATTATATTAGAAAAAATAGAACGGTTTAAGAAAGAAATTATCCAAATAAATTAATTTTATGCTACATTACCAATATTATGACAAGTTTTTGTAAGTATAAGTTTGATATTCTCTTAGAATATCGGAAAATCACTTAACATTTTCATCTTTTTCGTATTTTTTTATGATCGAGTAAAGTTTTCAGTATCGTGTTTTGATCCACAGATTTATAAAATATATTAAACAAACTTCAACATATATTTTTATCCGATCCAGACAAACAATATTGGCCGGTTGTAATGAGTTTGAAAACGCATAGATTTCGCGAATGGGGCCCTTAATATTACACACCATTGAACAGTCTGAGTGAGTCAGGTTTGCTCATTCGCGTCGTCGCCAAAAAAGGCAAAACTCGTTATTGTTAGTTATTCTTGGAAGATATACAAAGACTATCACGGACTTTTTTGAAGATCTATTAAAGAGGTACAATTCCAACATACATTGTTTTTTTACACAAAAGGTTATGGCAGCTTTTTCGAGGAAAGCTTCCGCTCAGATTCATTTTTGCCGACATGTTGATTTAATATCGTCATAAAATCGTCAGTTTGCATTAAACCTTAACTTATTATACTAAAAACTTCCTCAGTGATCACCCTACCTGTTATTGAAAACTGCGTGTAATTTCATACCGTACTTTTCGAGTTTATCGCGAACAGCCCGATTGACCAACAGACCCAGCGGGGGACTTTGTAATATAATATGTAAACATTAATTTATTTATTATGAGGTACGCCAAAACATAATAAAAAATATTTTATAAATTTTTATGTAATAAAAAATCTATTGTTATGCACTCAAAAGATATACATAAATGTTTTATTATCAAATAGAAACGCAAACTTTATTTGGAAACCCTATATCTTTAGTCACTGTAATGAACTTTGACTGATACTAATATTGCACCTACATACATTAACGTCAAAATTACCATTGATATCGCGGTAATTACGAAATATAATAGCATATCTTCTATCATTAGTTGTGTCCCCGAAAACACATATTTCTGTTTACCCTGATTTTAATGGTATGCATGTTTTGGCACAAACACGGTTTAAAAACCATTACATTACATTACATTTATTCCCAAATTCGATTGCTCCGTTTAGTTTGATACATACATAAATAACTTCACGCCTGTATCCCTTATGTATGAGGTAGGCAGAACACCAGAGGCTATAAAACCATATTATGCCACGTTTGACAAATTTGGAGGCATTATAATGGTGGAGAGAGACTGTTGCAGTAGCAGGGGGTCAGCCCTCAAAAAATCTCCGATAAAACCTCTGTCCTTTAACTGACTTTTACAGTATGCCCGGGAATAGAAGCAGCTGGCACATTCCATGTTTTACTTTTGCACTCAGTCCAGCATGGAAGAAAAGTTTTGTTTGATATTTTATGCAGGTTTAGTAAGATATGCAAATATTCTATATTGTAAACTTGAAATATAAAACATTTTGCTTACCGTTCTAGTCAAAATTGTAAGACGGAAATCCGAAGAAGAACGAAGTTTAATGCTTAAGGGAAAATGTTTAACTTGTTCTGAACAACTAAAAGGGCTGTATCAAATTTCAAAGCGCATTGACACAAATGGTTTATCAGGGACCTGGTCATCAATCTCCCATTCTCATTCATTCAGGTGACGCTGACAGTTTCTTTCGTTCACTCAACGATGCATGATGTGAAAGGTAGGACGACGTCACGATAAACTAAGTAATTAATGTTATGTGAGTACGGTGGATAATTCAAATGGTTTACTTTTCAAGGTAGGCGAAGAAAACTACAAGAATTTAAAATGAGTACATTGTTGATTGTCACTGATATTGGTATACATTTTGAGAGCTATTAAATTTCAAAGTCAAAAGCCTGGAACTTAGGTTTAATTTGGAGACAGTAACAGATTATTTTAAATAAATGACAGAAAATATAATTTATAGTCCACTTTGCTGGATGCGTTTGCATATGTATTTTTTAATATGATTTACAAGCTATTGTTACAACATTTCACACAACTTTTTAAATTTTACTATAGAAAAACAGTTGTCAGTCGGCTTTTTGAATACTGCGGTATGTAAGATATTCTAGGAATAGGAATATATAATAATTTATTCTCAGAATATAGAAGTAAATGAAAATAAAACATGACTTTTTTGTGTTAATGAAATTGGGTATAAAGAAAATATAAAATGCATTTCTTCTTCTAGCCTTTGCATATTATACAACGTGTAACAAAATGGAGAGATAAAACTTTAGGGTTAGCTTCTATACCATACGTAGAATGTACAGTAAAAGAATTAGCATGATCAGTGCTGGTATAGACTTTCATACAATTTTTTTAAATTATTTACAATAAAATATTTTGACAACCCTAGTCAACCTAACAAGCTAAAAATAGACTTGCGCCGCAATCAGTGACCTTATGACCTTTCCCGCACCGGCTGAATAGCGAGCGATACGCCGCCGCGCCGCCGCGGCCGCCCACTGCGAGTAGCGCGGATATCAGCGCAGCTGATTGTTACTTACCTATCGTTTGGCACATTGAATGACACAATTTTTATCACACTACCTAGCTAATGAAAACAAATAAAACAACATGTTAGTACAAATTTCAAGTTTCTATTTATTAATAATAAACGGGTTGCCCGGAAGAAATCGAGTTGCCTGAAAGAAATCGCTTAAAGCTTTTTAAATCGCTTAAATATTGTGTACATAATTATTTCTACGTTCAATGACAATAAAGCGTGTTTGTTATAATTATTACAACTTAAATTTGTAATATCTGACAAACTCTTATGACAACTATCGCACTTATTTCAATCGACATTCAGTTCACTTTGCGTAAAAACACTCACAACTGTATCTAGGGTTTCTCTTACACTTGGCCAGAATTACAAAAACGGCTCACAATTTCTGCCTTCTTTTTCAATACACACACATCCACATGACGTTTGTGCCACCGACAAAAGCCTAACTGAGGAGGTCACAAATCCGCTGGTATCAGCTCTTGCGTCCATCGTGAATGATAACGATGTTGGCCATCATCACTAAGCGTGCGCCATATCACCATGTGATTGACATCCAAAAGAGCGCCGACTCGTCCAGTGCTGCTCCTCGGTTCCTCTTCGAAATGATCCAAGACTTGCTCTTCTAAGTTCTCGGAACGCGAAGGTGGCCGCGCTGGGTTTCGCGTGAAATGAACCGGCGCGCTGAGCCGCAGACTCATGCTTCGAAACACGCCATACCACACGGTAAGTGGCGTGCACTCCACAAACCGCTGCCTGTAAAGTCTTCGAGCTTCGTTGATGCTGTGGTTACTAGCGGCTCCAACATACACAATCATATCGTAACATTTGTTGTTTGAATACACATGTCGTATAACAATACTTTCTCCAATAATTTCAAGTCGAGAAATTTTAAGAAAACTTCGAATAAAATAGCGATAGCAACTGACGTGCACACTTCAAAACGGACATGAAAGAACTGAAATAAATTTCTATTAATTTTACTAATAACCGAACCAAACAGTTCTCTAGTACCTACCTACCTAATTTTTTTAGGGTTTTTCCGCACCTATAGCGATATGATAAACAAAATCTTAGTACCCAATTTATTTCATAATACAGTGAAATGACTTCATTATATTATGTTTTTGTATTGTTAAGTTATTCTGTTACAAATAAATAGTTTTCAATCGTGAAATCACTTCAATAGTTTTTAAGTTGTTTGTTCAATATCAAAATATTAAAAACTGTTATTTGTTAATTTACGTAACTTATTTTTACGCTTCACACATTTTAAATAAAGAAATTAATCAATTTTGTTTCTCAAGAAAGAGAATAATAATAAAAGATAAAGATTCCTCATAAAAAAATAAAGTTTCAGGACAGGTATACTTAGAATATTTTTCCCTATAGCGTTTAAAAATAATTTCAGCTGCCTGAAACAACCGCAACTAAAAACAATAATTAGTTAGTCATCAGTAATTTAACTTTTTTAAATAAAAAATTTAGTTGAGTTGAGAATTTGTTCATAATAAATATTGAACGGAACAACCTTTAGTTTGGCTTGGAAGCGACGCGGCGCGGCGGCGGTAAATCTCAAAGGGTATAATTCCGAAAGGCGCAAGTTCGCGACGAGACGCCGAAAGAAGTCCCGTGATTTGAGCGATAATACACCTTGTGTGTTTGTTATAAGAGCTATGCACGGGTTATCTTTTATGAACACGACTTTACTTAGTTGCTAATTTTATTAATTTAATGCTTTGTTGTCGTATGTATTGATAGTTATAAGTATGGGAGAATACAAGAAGTACAAGAAGCTGTAAGTATTGTACATAGTTTGAGGTTTACAAAATCATAGGTATTTACCGAATATGTTTCCTATTATAATTCTTAGAAAGTTTGAATGTAAGAGAGAGAGGATATTTCTTCGTTTTTTATTAGAATTATGGGTAAGTTTGATTGTCTATTTGAGTCTCTCTTCATTAGGTATAAGTTGCGATTTGACGCCGTGCGAAAGAATTTCCACGTAATACCTACCGATAGATTTGTAATAATTTCATATTAGTTTCTTGCAATAGCGTATTTCTAAAGAAATCTGATAGTTTTTTGTATGACAAGTTTGATATCAAAGTTTATTGAGAGTACCTACCTAAATTAATGTTTTGTTTTACGTTTCTCTTAAATTTATGATTACTTATGCTTAATTTGATAACATTTTTGATTTTGGTCGTAAATGTATTTCGATCATGTATGTTGTTAAGTATAAGAAATATAAGGCTACCGAGCCTCAGCATCCGTTCATAACCACAAACAGTGCGACTTCTAATTATTAAACGTTTTTAAAATACGTACTTAACACTTAAACGTGAGAGCCCGGGAGTAGCGAGCGAGCGATCCGCGGCAGACAAAGGGCATCGAACTTGCTATTTCATAGACTATAAAAATTATGCAGAATGCTAAATTACTCAAGCTTTATTGTATGGTGGTGATGATAGTTGTAAGTGTGTAAGAATAAACAAGAAGTTAAATATCCTTGTCAGTGATGCATCATAGTTTAAGGTTAAGAAAATATATTCTCACGGATAGTTAAAATTAACGTGTTGTCGGTTCGAACGTGCAAATCTATTATTTCAGTAGAGTTTTAAATTGGTAAACCGCGTGATAAACGCACATATTGGTGAAAAGGTAGTTTTAAAAATATTCTGCACTTAGATACTACCGAAAAAAACATTCCCGAGACGTTGTTGTCGTCTAATATAGTAGGCACAAAATTACACTTTGTAGTATCTCTCTTGGTTACTTATCGCTTTATTTTAACGCCATCTGTTATCGAATAGATTCTATCAAAAGGTAACAGCTGTTTTTAGGGTTGACACTTCGATATTTTGATCTAAACTTTGAACTTGTTTTCCGAACCAACCGTAAGGATTACAAGTTTATGTTACTGTTACTTATAAACTACACCACCAAACATACAATCCCCTTAAGTATTATCTCTTCATTATGTTACACGTTGTATAAGAACGGATAACTTAAATATGTAAGTGCAAAAAATATTTTGGTTTCTAAACACGAGGTTCCAAATTCGAAACATAATATGTTGTGCTGAACAAAGGTTCAAAGCTCCTCAATCAAGGATGCTTAAGCATTTTCGTTAATATACATCGTAGATGTCTTCGTAATCTACATTTTTGAATACGAGAACTATACAATTAATGATAAAAATAATATGTCAAGACGTATTCGCGTTATATCATTAGTTTACTAACATTTGTTGCCGTGGTCGTGGTCACGAAAAGACGTACATTAAAAACAGTTCCCGACTTTTTCACATGCTACTACAGTTTAAACCGAATGCATTGCAATTTGTTGTGTATCCATTTGAGTCCTATTTAAGAAATGTATAGATCTCAAAATAGTGTGTGCCGGGTAGGCGGTTGTCGGACGCGTTGCATTCGGGCGGGAGCGTGTGCTTTGAAAGCGCTCTGTCATATTTTTTAGTAGTATAACGAACCACGCATAAAATAGCCTTCGTAGAAAGGCGATAAATGATAAGGAAACAAATGATATCAGGTAAATAATCCTTAAAAATCAAGAAATATAACTATTCAGGAAAATCCAGTTTACTGTTGCCTCGTTTTGCCATTACAGTAGCTTGCGGGCGCCGCATCCCGAATCTTTTAAGTAATAAACCTCTTGCAAATTTTTAAATTGCAATTCTTATACTTAAAGAATCATATACGGAACAAAATTTATTTTTTTGAATAGACTTATCAATCTCAGGCACGTTCATTGGGGCCGGAAGTTCGAGCTACCCAATTCATCACTTAAATTTTGCGTTCCCTCCAAAACTGTTACTGAATCGGAAATAAAGCCGAAAAAGCACAAGTAAAGTTCGAAAAGAAAAATGAGAATTCTTTCTATTTTATTATAAGTGTTTATTTAATTTGCAATGTATGTATGTAGGTAAGTATATTTGGGTGGAATCTTGCAACTCAATTTTTAAGTAGATATCTTAAACCGATTGAGCTGAAATTGTGTATACAAGTTCAGTTTGGAAGACAATGCATTGTTAATTATGTGACGTCATTCTAAATTTCCTAAAGTATGGATATATAAATATGGATTTTAAGTGTATTCCTAAAATATGGATACCAAATGAAAGAGATTGATGAGAGTAACAAGAAAACATGTGTCGTCACTCTAAATTCAATGTGACGTCACTCTTGTCTTGATTCAATATGGCGGAGTAGTTTTATGCATTCCTACAAAATGGATATCAAATTAAAGGGTTTGCTGATTATAATACACTTATCCATAATTTGACGACTGGTCGGTGTAGTGGTAACATACATTGCCTTCTAAGCTAGATTTTGAATCCCGGCGGTGATAGATATTTGTGAGCCATCAAGGCGTATATAAGTAGAGCATTTGCCCAAAACTACAATATTTTCATAACATTTCATATCAAAATATAGGTTCGGTTTCCCGAGAAAAGAATGCGCTAAACTCAAAATCTAAAACTCATCTCGTGTCTATGATAATAATGTACAATGAATTTAAGTAGTCGTATTCATTAGTCTAACTAGATAAAAAACTTACATTAAATTATTTAATTTACATGTTTATCTACAAGTAAATCTCGCGACAAGCTTTTATATTATTATAGATGTAATTGTTTTATCTATTAAGATTCTCAAACTAAGTAAATACGACTACTTAAATTTCTCATTAACTTATTTGACCGAAATTATGAGACGAGAATCTTAAATAACTTTTAAAAACCTCTTGAATATCTTAAGAATTGATGGACTACAGTCAGAAAATTTTGCTTTTCAATATCATGAAAACTGTTCGTTTTGCCTACGAACAATAGAATTCACTACCAAAATGCCTTTCTATATTCAAAATCTTAACATCTCAACCACTGCTTACGAACTGTTTGACTGTAATGGGTTGCTAGGTTACATTTGACCATTAACAATATAAGTCATTTTATCTAGCCAACGACGACGTAACAAGTTACTTATTTAAACCAATGAGGTAAAGGTGGCATGGCAGTCTGCTGCGGCCAATAGCGAGTTAAGTTTTCATTACATGTGACCAATTACAAGATAAGTTATTTTATCTAGCCAACGACGTAACAATTTATTAATTTAACTTAATATCCTATCAAATAATTTTCAACATATCAATAATCCAGTTTTCTCTTTCTAACTTATCTTTAACAGATTTTGAAAAAAGGACGAGTACTATTGAATGACATAATTTATCTTTGACGTCATAAAAACGTGATTTAACCAATCGCAACAAAGGATTGGCGTTTCGTTTTACGTAAGGAATTAAACGCAATTATTAGCAAAAGTACTAAAAATATACTATAACGTATTTATCGAATACCAAAACATATCAAGAATAAATTGAATAAGTTTATACATTTATTTAGTTCAAATATCATACAAATAATTTTATAATGCGTGATATACATTATAAAATTCTCGTATCTCCTAGTTTCTTGAAAGAACGTCATGTAAAGAGGGTCCTTGCCTAATTTGAGAACTCTCAGCTTGTACCTAATAGATATTGTGAAACGTTATTTTTTTCTACCAGTTTTGTACCTGTAACGGTTACTCATACCAGTCAGTTGGATATTGAAACCCGCCATAAACAAAGATGAAACTGGGGAATTTGCGTTTGAATAGGCTCTGTGAATTTATCCCACTAACCAAAGAGTAATTAATCACAGCTAAACTATTCTTGAATATTTCCGAGCTTGTGGTGTTATTACTAACAAAATTATTGCAAAGGACAGTCTAGTAGATTGTAATCAATAACGATAAAGATTAAATAATATCATACCATCTGACATTAACAACCAAAGGAATTAGAAATATTTGTTGGAGTCAAGGTGATGTTGCGTTTCAATGTTGATTGTGTCTAAGGATTCATTGAATGGTACCAGTAAATATATTACTGAAATCATGCTGCTGAAGAGCACAAATATATGAAACTGACCTACCATCCGTTCGTATAGACTTTGGCAAAGATGGTTCTTCCATGCTGAGGGGCATAGGAAAAACATAGGATGTGCCAGCTGCTTCTCTTCCCGAGCATATTATAAAAGTCAGTTAAGGAAAAGAAGTGTGATGTCGATATTGTTCAGCTCATTCAACTCAAGACTGTGAAATTTCCAGGAAATATAGCTGCGGCACTTCAGAACGCAAATTGCTGCCAATTATATTATGTCGGGCTTGCAGAGTACATAATATGCAGGATAGAACAGTCAACCATGCTGTTTGTTCAAAGATCTTTGCTGTTGGTTAAGCATATGTGGCCTGGAGTAGAGTAAAATCATAAGAAGGTCTACTTATTGAGGAGCTAGACTATTCAAAACTACCATTCAACAATGATGCATTGGATGAGATGAACAGGCTAAGAAACATGTCCAGATAACTAAAAGGTATAAAATAAATCAAACTAAAAAAACCTTTTTAAAACAAGCTTTTATATCATATATTTTGTGTCAAATGTGCAATGACATTATAAGTTTATGGTTAAAAGTTATGGTACATAAGTTTATTGTTTTCTTTGCGTGCATTGAAATGAAAGCTTGTTTTTAAAAAGGTTTTTTTTATTTGATTTATTTATATTTAGCTCACATACGTAGCCTCAGATGACAAACCCAGCGTGTTTTAAAATATCTGTTTTAGGTTTGAGTTATTGGTAATTTGGTTAATACATCAAATTGATTACTCTGGACTCTTTAACTCCTTTTGGTAGGTATACCACACTTGTTAAGACGCTCAAAGTCAGACTCTTTACTGAGAAAATGTATTTCCTACCACGTCAAGGTAAAAATCCAATTGTTTCTAAAATTCGCTTTTATTCGTCAGTCAGAAATTGAAATTGGCTGTCACGCTTAAATTTTTTGCTGTTTCATAATAGACTAGGCATGTTTTATAAGAGACTTACCTTGAATCTCACCTGATGGTAAGTGAAGGTGACTAACCAAATACCAGACACTTTAGAAACATACAGGGTGTAAGTGTGTGTATTTTTTTATATACCACGATAATAAAAGTAATTAATTAACACATACTCAAACAGTGCCAACTAGCCCTAAAGTAAAATCGAAATATATCCCGATATCTTAAGATTTGCAAATCAAGTGGCATTTCCATTAAAAAATACAATTCATTACATTAAAACTAATCTCTCACAAATTCTTCCATCGAATAAATTATTTACATGTTCGGCGATTTTTTTCCAAATAAAGTTAAAAAGACTTTTAGTGAATTGAGCATTGCCAAAATAAAAGTATATTTTTATTTTGACAATACTTTATAGAACTACAAATTACCAGACTTCAAACTTTTAAAGACTGTAGGGGCGTTATGTTTTTAGATTCCCATTATATTGTGACGATAGCTAATCGAGTAGTTATACGATTACGAAGGGCACGATTTATTGTTTATTTTTTGCTGTGACACCGGATTGTCATTACAGGAAGAACGGATAGCACCACAGTGGTAAAACGATAAAAAATCGTAACGACTAATGGCGGGTTTCAATATTATGAAAACTGTTCGTTTTGCCTACGAACAATAGAAATCACTACCAAAATGCCTTTCTATATTCAAAATCTTGACATCTAAACCACTGCTTACGAACTGTTTGACTGTAATGAGTTGTTAGGTTACATTTGACCATTTACAAAATGAGTCATTATATCTAGCCAACGACGACGTAACAAGTTATTAATTTAAAGCAATGAGGTAAAGGTAGCATGGCAGTCTGCTGCGGCCAATAAGAGTTAGTTTTTCATTACGTATGACCAATTAAAGAATAGGTCATTTTATCTAGCCAACGACGTAAAAATTTATTCATTTAACGAAATATCCTATCAAATATCTGTCAACATATCAATAATCCAGTTTTCTCTTTCTAACTTATCTATAACTGTTTCTGAAAAAAAGGACGAATATTATTGAATGACATTATTTTTTTTTAAATATTTACTTTGACGTCATAAAAATGTGATTCAACCAATAGCAAAATTAGTCGAAGGATTGGCGTTTCGTTTTACGTAAGCTCGAATACTAAAACATAGCAAACATAAATTGAATAAGTTTATATATTTCTTTAGTTCAAATATCATACAAATAATTTGCGAATGCGTGATATTCTATAAATCACATATCACCTATTTTCTTGGAAGAACGTCACGCAAGGAGGGCCCATGCCAAATTTGGGAACTTACAGCCCGTAGCTAGTAGATATTGTGAAACGCTACTTTTTTCCTACCAGTTTTGTACCTGTACCGGTTACGCATAGCAGTCAGTTGAATATTGAAACCCGCCATAAATCGTGACAGCAAATTAAGTATTTGCGATTCTATGAGAACAACTATACTCGATGGTCGCTAAACGATAAAAACATTGAACAACTAACAGTCATTATGGGAACAGATAGATTAACCTACGGTTTATAAATCAGAATGCGCCCTTACATTTATAAAAACTTGGGAGTACCTCTAAAATTACTGATAATTAATACTTAAAATATCAAAAATTAAAATCACGGTGTACCTACTAGCCACCAAGCCAATGGCCAACAAAGAAACTCATTAAACCCAAATAGGTATTTTAACTCGTATCTTAAGTTTCTTGTTAAATCCCAAAATATTAAGATACGAGAGCAAAAGTTTTAGTGCATGCAGCTCTGAGGTCACGTTAGCACGGCACCATGTAACAAAACTACTAACTATCTCATACTTTAGACCACATAAAGTTATACTACGGTAAGATACATATTTCGAAGTACATATAATCAAATAACTTGCACTTTGATGATGAAAATTTTACAGGATATAATTGCATGGTGAATAGAAAATATTTAGCAATTATTTTACATTTCCGCAATTCTAGTGTGCATACAAATATAATTTTATACACATATGCGTGTAGTATTATGTCCAAAATTTGCGATTTTTATTATTATTTTACAGGATGACCTGTGAGTCACTTTTGAAATTCAAGGACGTGATATTCTCGTCTTGTGATACATGAAGAGAAAAAATATAATAAAATAATAATATTAATTATTTACTGAGTAAACTTAACCGAAAGTAAGAGAACTGATCACGCAACGCATGGTTACGCTAGCGTTGGCAGCGATCCGCGTACCAGGTCATGTGCCGCGATCGACTCAGTTGTATGTAAAGTAAATAGTAACATAGTAGTATTTATTTATAGGGAATTCTAATGAAAAATTAAGTACCTACTTTTATTACATAATTATGATCAAAATTGAATACAGAGTGCTCTCCTTCATTATCTAAAATTTGTTACCAGTCAACTAAAATTTGTCACTGTATACGCAATCGAACGGCACGCTGTCGAACAGAAATGTGAAACTGAAATAAAAGTAAAAAACATACCAATAACAATAAACAGCAAATATATTTATAAATAAATATACCTCTGTGGTGCTATTTGTTCTTCCCATAATGACAATCCGGTGTCACTGCAAAAGATAAACAATAGATCGTGCTCTTCGTAATCGTAAAACTACACGATTAGCTATCGTCACGATATTATGGGAATCTAAAAACATAACGCCTTTACAGTCTTTAAAAGTCTGAAGTCTGATAATTTGTAGATCTATAAAATATTGTCTAAATAAATCTATACTTATATTTTGGCAATGCTGAATTCGCTAAAAGTCTTTTTAACTTTATGTAAAAAAACATTTAAATTATTTATGAACTTGGAAATGCCGTTTGATTTGCAGATCTTAAGATATCGGGATAAAATACGATTTTACTTTAGGGCTAGTTGGCATTTTTTGAATATATGTTCATCAATTACTTTTACTATCGTGGTTTTTAAAAAAAAAAAACACACACTTACACCCTGTATGTTTCTAAATTGTTTTGAATTTTGTAAGTCACCTTCACTTACTCAGGTGAGATTTAAGGTCAGTCTCTTATTAAACATGCTAAGTCTCTTATGAAACAAAGAATTTAAGCTTGAGAGCCAATTTCAATTTCTGATTGATGAAGAAAAGCTAATTATAGATTATGGATTTTTACTTTGACGTGGTAGGAAATAGATTTCCTCAGTAAAGAGTCTAACTTTGACCGTGATAACGAGTGTGGTATACCTACAAAAAAGAGTCCAAGAGTCCAGAGTAATAAATTTGAGGTATAAACCAAATTATCAATAACTCAAATTCAAAACAGATGTCTTCTAACTCTACATATGTGAAGCTGAATAAATCAAATTAAAAAAGAAAACCTTTTTAAAAACAAGCTTTCATCTCAATGCACGCAAAGAAAAAAACAAACTATTTTAAACCAAAACTTCTACTGCACATTTGACACAATTTATATGATAAAAAAGATTTAAGTAAGTAGGTTTAATATTTTACGTACGTAAACGTATTTAATAAATTTGAGAATCTTAATAAATACAACATTCACATCAAATTATTTAATTTACATAAGTTAATCTCGCGACAATATTTTATATCATATAAACTCATCTTTTTGTCACAATAATTCATAAAATTAATATGTTACGATTAATATGAAAATTAAAATATTAAAGATATTATATACTGCATTTTAAACGTCCTAAATACATATAGCTTGCTATATAGGCAAGTTCCCTCTGCTGTCCACCGATCTTTTGATCTCACAAAATTGCCACCTATATAACTATTCCCAAATGGGTCCACAGCAATTAAAAATCTGTTTCAACGGATCCCCAGCTTTTTAAAGTACAATCGGCTACACTTGTTTGTATGAAGTTATATTGTTTTAAAAGGATTCCTTACTTCTATAGGGTTTAAATAAAAAACAATAAGAACAAGTATATACACAATAAGATTTTTAATTACGTATCGCACCTTCAGAAATATAGTCAAATATTCAAATACCTTAAATTTCGAATTAGGTCCGAATTTTTAGGTTTAAAAAAAAAAAAAAAAAAAAAAACAGTTTACAATATTTAGAAACATACCTTAAATCTCGGTGATTTGTCTGGTATGTTGGTTTAGTTTATACGTATTTGACTTTTTGACATAAATAGACTCACTCACTATGAATCGTTTTAAAAATGTGACCTAAAGGACAGTAGAATCAGTGTCAGTGGGTCTATCTATACTCACTTGCTTCACACCGCTTAACATTAACTTTAAATCCGTTTTTCTCAAAAACTGTTTTTTCCTATTAAATCTCTATACATCTAAAGGTGCGTTGTGTCTGAGAGTTGATATATTTAACTATGAAATATTAAAAAAGCAAAAATACAGCGTGACCGGTGACAAATTTTAGATACTGAAGGAGAACACTCTGTACTCGATTCTGATCATAATTATGTATTAAAAGTAGGTACTTAATTTTTCACTTGAATTCCCCATAAAGCAATACTACTATGTTACTATTTACTTTACATACAACTGAGTCAATCGTGGCACATGACCTGGTACGCGGATCGCTGCCAACGCTAGTGTAACCATGCGTTGCGTAATCGATTCTTTAACTTTCGGTTAAGTTTACTCAGTAAATAAATATTTATTTTTTATTATATTTTTCCTGTTCATTTATGATCTCAAAGTATCACGTCTTTGAATTTCAAAAGTGACCCACCAGTCATCTAGTATATAAATTTCATGAACAACTGTTTTTGGTTCCCATTTACGCGCTTGTTAGTGCGTTATTGAGTTCCGGGAAAGCAAGCATAGCGAACGTGTCGTGGGCGTTGAAGTTGTGTCGGCTATTGCTCTTTAGTTGACATATTTTTATTTCAAATATAATCAAAAACAAAGAACACAAGAAGTTCGCAAAAAGATGGTGGATGTTAATTTTTTTTATCGTTCCGGTTTACATCCTTCAGATATATAGA
Source organism: Stenoptilia bipunctidactyla (assembly GCA_944452665.1). Lineage (NCBI taxonomy): Eukaryota > Metazoa > Arthropoda > Insecta > Lepidoptera > Pterophoridae > Stenoptilia > Stenoptilia bipunctidactyla. The sequence continues at coordinate 27,035,613 of OX101721.1, read as the reverse complement.
TATTTCTCGAGGCACATGCCCCGACGTGTAACTACGTCGCAAGCTCTCTTTGATCTATCTTCAAAAACCGTCACTAGCTTGGATCGCGGCAAGCTCACGCAAGCAATTGCAAGCCAAGCCAAACCACCCAATTTACACGCTTGTGGAAGCTTGCTGAGGCATGTCAAGCTGATAAATGAGGTATTCATTATAGATTCAGTAAGCAAGCTAAACCCAGCACACGCGTCGTCTTGTTTGTACTCATTTATAACCCATGTAATGATCACACAATTTCACTTTAACAATGCACTTTTAACAACTTAACAAGGGCAACTGATAAGAACTACCCTTGCGCCCGTTTGCAAAACCTATGACGGCATTGAGTTAAATCCCTAAAAGTGTGTGGATACTGAAAAAAAAACTAAAACATTGTAATTTATCATGATGACATGTCAATTTGATACCCATAACATAAGACTTATGAACGATAGTAAAGTTCACAAAATGATAAATTTCTTTTTTTTTATCTACTGCCGACTGTACTTCTAGAAGTTTTTGTGGAACCGGTGAAACCACTAGTATGAAGTATTAAAATTTGCCGTGGATCCGACTGGTACCTAAACCATGGACAATTGGAGACTTGTAAAATTTATTGTGAATAGACAATGCATAAAATCCCCGGCAGTTTGAATCCTTAAAATTCAATATAATCCCTATGCCAACAAATTATTTACATAAATTACAAATACAACTTTTTCTAAATTAATAATATCCACATTAAAATTCAAAAATACACAAACAAACACGTAACCAAAAAACACTCTATGAATTGTGTAAAAACAAAGACGGACACATCTTCTTTAAAACATTAAACACATCTTATCGTAAACATAATAGACACAATAGTAAATTTTGTGAGTGTAGCATTACTATCTTGACAGGCAGAACGTTGAATTTAATAAACTGTCCCAATTTGGTACATCCATTTGAGAGCTGCTTTGCCATTGACAGACACAGTATTAATACAGAATAACACATATCATACTCATATAAAGTTTCAACATATCAAATAACATATTAACACAGAATAGCACATAGCTTCAGAGTTTATTTTTAATAATTTATTGCATACGTACTTAACACAATTCAAACTACAATAGCATTTACTGGCTCGTATTTATTCTGAAATCTGTTTTAGAAACAGTAGACATTGCTTCGTCTAAATTAAGCATTTATGACTATAATTGCGCTTGGATTCATTATATTCTACCTTAGATTGTAATGAGTTTCACAATATGTATCATGTTCTAGCGAGCTTTTTAATCATGAGATTGTGGTATTAGGTAACGTATTACATGAAGATGTGTAAGGAAATAGGATGTAAAAGTCAGGTAACAGCTTTCTTAAAGACATTACACATGCGTGAAAAGTGTCATTATACATGTATCTTCATTTAAAAATTTGGAAAAAGAAAGAATTTTACTGTAAGTTTCTTTTCAAGGGTAAATTAGTTTAGTTTCCTCTAAAATATTCAAAAAATATGACTCCTAAAGCTATGCAGCTACAGCTGAAAAGATAACAAATACTGTAATAATTTATGATCACTAAAGGAGACACACTCGTATTTAAGTCTATATTTAAAGTTCTATGTAATTCATTTTCTTTTTACATCACGCTGATCATGATGGTTTTGTACGAGTAAGTAAGTAAGTAAAACGTTTATTTGGTACAAAAATCTGTTGTTTACAAAAGAAAAATATAAAAATTCTACTTACATCTATAGCAGTGCTGCAGTGCCCAAGGGACCGCAACGCTGATTTTCAGTGACAGCCAGAGATCGAAAAGAAATTTAAATTTAAATGCAACTCTGCGCGAAGTAACATCATAAAATTAGTATTAAAAGTTACTTAAAATAATTCTTTTATATACACCATAAAACAAAACAAAACTATATATAAAACAAAATGTACAGTTTGAAACAACAAAGTAGTAGTACATCATGCCTATATTACAAAATTAAAAAGTAAATCAAAAGTATTTCTAAATATAAAAAAGAAAATAAAATATAGGAGTAAAAACACCATGCAAATCAACAAGGTATTTCAGTGAAACATATTATACAGAAACTTAGACCTTAAATTAGCAGTAGAGAGTATAAATAATAAATAATAACAAATAAATGAATATTTCTGACACACACACAACATTATCTAGCCCAAATTAAGTTTCTTAAAGAAGTTGTGTTATGGATACTAGATAACTGATATACTTAAGAAATATATAAACATACATATTGAATAAATACATATTTTTTATAAGAATAAACTTAAATAAACATATAAACATCCATGACTTGACGACTAATATCATCACACAAATATCCGCCGCCGCCGGGATTCGAACCCAGGACCTCTGGCATAGAAGGCAATGTATGTTACCAGCCGGTCGTCAAATACTATGGTTATGCAATACCATTTTGTAAATTAAGAAGATATATCTTAAAATGATGTTTGAAAGTGCTAGCTGTAGGAGAATTTCGTATCGGCGGGAGGATATTATTTCAGCAAACCACTTATTAACTGGACTCACATTTTTTATGTCAATCCAGCACGCTACGGTCGATGACTGAGAAACAGCACGTCAAAACTTGGGCTGAGTTGAGAATATCATCAACGTAAACATTCTCCAAAATCATACATATTTTTTCAAAAGTTTGAAATTTTCAAAAAAAATGAAATTTAAATCGGACCAAAAAAACCAGCAAAAAACAACTCTGGGCAACAAACAAAGGGCAACTCTGTTGACATAGATTTAATATTTAAAGTACAAAAAAATGCGTTAGAGCACTATCCGGTGCAGGGTGTGATTATGTATAACTTTGTCTTATCAATCTGTCGCCTAAGGGTGTTACCACACCAATCGATCGACCGTCGACCAGCGCCGTCGATACAATAGTTGATCGACCGTCGATCGACGGACGAATGTAACAGTCGAAGTCTATTGAGCTGTTTAATTACACGCGCCACCGCGCCAGCCGGCCGCTTCAAATTGTCAAACATTTTGGAGCAATATTTTTTCTTCACTGACGTTTGTGTAATTCGGATTACTATTTAGTTAAATGTATTTCTTCTATTCGGTACAAATTAATGTATATTATTTTTTATGAAAACGGAAATAACTATTTTTATCTTCTGCTATCTTTAGACTAATAATGATGTTGAAAAGGCCGTAATTAATTCAATACAAACCGTACTACCTAATACGGAGACCAAATTATGGTACTTTTGCCAAGCTCTTGCTAAGCGTGCGAAAAAACTAAAACTTACCAAACACCGAGGTCAGCAGCTGACCAATCATTCAGCTCAATCATTTCATTCTTCCTGTATTAATGGCTTTAAAATTAATACCTTCTTTTCTACCCTTTTATTTCATAGAACCAGATAGAATAAAAAAATACTCTCATCATCATCATCACAACTCTTTGTAATGAGCCCACTGCAGGGCTATGAGTCTCTCCCCTGGTTGACGAGGAGGTGTAGGCCATAATCCACCAAGCTGGCCCAGTGCTGGGTGGTGGATGTCAGAATTTTCAGGGCGCCAAAGTGGCTTCTGACAAACCCTAACGACTACTATATACAAGTATACAGCACCCGGGACCGACTGCTTAACGTGCCCTCCGAAGCACGGAAGTCGTCGTGAGAAATGAATGGTCGGCGATCACCCATCCAAGCACCGACCGCACCAAACGTTGCTTAATCTGTGATATCGTATGATACACACAGTAACCACGGCGCCACGACGACAAAAAAATACTCTACTTAGAAATATTTCTTATAATAGTATTTTTGTTCAAACTTAAAAAAAGTGTAATATTTATGTAAAATCTTAGACTTTTTTAGGTGTTTTTAAAATAGGATGAATAAGGCATACTGATAGGTATTTAAAATGACATTTTTGCTGTAGGATGAATAAGGCACATTAATAGGATGAGTAAAGAAAAAATAATGAGTAGAATGAGACGTCATAGGATGAAGACGAAACAACCCGAAACAGGGTTAAAATATTTATATTATTTGTTTATCTTTGATATTTTATTCATGTAGGTATATTAAATAATTATTTTACTTTCATATCTTCCTTCTGCTTGTATGCAAGCATGACATCGTTTTAATTTATTGGCTGTATATTATCTATGAGGACTTTTTGATATGAAATTTTGTACTAACCTAGTTTTTAAGATTGTAATACTAACAATTGGGCCATGATGCCAAAATAAATAAATATATTATTATTATATTATTATTATTTAAGAAAGGTCTTGAATTTACCTACTAGAAACCATGCTTTTGTTTACAATCGATTTTTATTTACTGGGGAACAAAGGCTAGCTATGGATTTATCCAACAATGGAAGATTTGCACGTCATATTGCCAGATTTTTTATTCTTAGGTAAAATTGTCTGTAATTAGTGTCTAACTTTGCTATTGCAGAAACCACCATATTTATTTTCAATATCACTGTTAGTCTTTCAAAAAGCATCCAAAAAACTGCTACTACCTAGTTAAAAAGTCATTTGGATAAGATAAGTGATCCATGGCGTTAAAAAGCTGCCTCACTCAGATTCTTCTGCGTTTACGTCTCCGTAATAATAGCACGAGTAACATCGTAGTAGCCAACACGTCCTCTTCTGGATATTTCGAAAGAAACTAAAAGCAACTGACGTCGACTGACCGCCTATCGACGTCGACCGAGCGTCGATGGACGTTCAGTCAACGTCGATCGACTCGAACGGTATCCATCGATCGCTTAAAGCTGCAAGACCTATTGTAGGTGCTGGGATGCGAAGAAAGAAGACTTGGAGTTGTTGATTTAAAAAACTATTTATTTCACGTAATAACACAGAGTTTTATTTTAAAAATATTAGAGCAGCGGGCGCTTTACGTTAGCGTGGCTCGTAGACTGCGTTTTTTTGACAGCTATGTTAACCTGTTAAGTTTAAGAGACCGCGGGAGCGGGTCGTGGACGTTTAGCGCTCGATGCTTTACAATTTACCCTGGTTACATTTGCTTAAGGAATGATAATTTAAAATAAAAGAAGATTTTTAATAAAGTTTAACGTGTCGTTTACACCTGTCGATCGACGTCGATCGATGGAACTGATTGATTGTTTAGTTAAGCGGTATCCGTCGATCGACGAAAGCTACGAGACCAGTCGCCCGACGTCGATCGACGCCATCGATCGATTGATGTTGTAACACCTTAATACCTATATCAGTCTCTTGGAACTACGGGAACCGAAACGTTGAGTTTTAATGTACAAATATAATAATATGCGATAAAAAGTATATGATTCAAGACAATGGTCAAGAGTTTAAGTTTCTAAGTGAGTTTCATCTACTATCAAATATCATCTTAGGGCACACTAAAAGTTTTTCACTTCTAGATAATTGGAACTATTTGAATATCAAAGTCATATTTTTTGAAACGTTTTGGAACCTTTAAGTATTTCGAAAAAATGGCGGGAGATCATTTGTCAATTCGAACACAACGAAAATGGAATAAGGCCGAAAAGATTTTAGAGCGATGAATTTTTATGACTTTCAAAAGATCTCTCTCTTCGCAAGACTGTGCCGCTCATCTTCATAATGCTTTTGAGAAGAACTATGTTTGAGCACCATGAAGCAAAGGTTTGCTGAATTTCAGAGAAGCCGGGTTACTTTACAGGACGAATTTCGTGATGGGTGGCCTTCAACCGTTGTCAATGAAAATAATGTGGCTACTGTTAAACGGCTAAATGAAGGAGATAATTCGAAGACTATTGAAAATAAGCCAAAGGCGGACAATTTTGCATGAAGAACTAAAATATCAGAAACTTTGTTGTCTTTGGATACCTCATGAACTGACAGCGGAGCAGAAACTGGCTCGCGTGGAATGGTGCTAACAGCTGCTACTGAACTACGTCCTCGGATATATTTATTTATTTATTTTGTAATGCCGCCTATGAAATTTTCTTAGGGGAAAAAACGAGAATACATTGGTTTGAACTCGCAGAAAAAAGCAATTTTGTGAATGGGTGTTGAAAAAAGGAGAACAGTCCAACAAAAGTGAGAAAGCAGGCGAGAAACGTTAGTAAAAAATGATCGCTTTGTTTTTCTCAACTACGGGTCCCATCTGCACAATTCCACTTGAAGATCAAAATAGTGTTAATGCCGAATGGTATTCTGCCATTTGTTTATCCAGGCTGTGAGAAAAAGTTCTCCTAAATCATGACAACACTTATTGGCAATAAAACAAAGTAGGTAATTTTTAACTTACGAAAAAGTACACAATGAAGACAATGTTTGTTACCACTGCAGGGGCCGGTTGACATATATATTATACTAGCTTTATCCCGCAACTTCGTTTGCGCTTAACTACCCTTCTCGTGGAAATTTCAGGAACTATACAACCAGACACCCACTGAACGAACCTTTATACCAAGTATCACACCCATGCACACAAGGAGTAAGTTTTTTTCATACAAACTACAAATCATATAATGCCCGTGCCCGTGGGAATTTTGGGATTTTTTTTCGTAGCACAACCAGTCACTTTTTGAAGAACCTTCATGCCAGGCATCACATCCGTACACTCAAGGAATAAGATTTCTCATACAAACTAAAAAGTCCAACCCCTTCCCGTGGGAATTTCGGGAATTCCTTCCATAATACAAACAGACACTTATTGAGGCACCTTTATATCAAGTATCACATTTGTGCACTCAAGGGATGGGATTTTTTCATACAAACTAAAACATCATATATTTCCCGTTTCCGTGAGAATTTCGGGAATTCCTTTCATATCACAACCAGACACACATTGAAAAACCTTTAAACCAAGTTTCACATCGGTGCACTCAAGGAATAATATTTTTCATACAAAATAAAAAGTCCTATATTTCCCGTTCCAGTGGGAATTTCGGGAATTCCTTCCTTAGTGCACCCTAACATCCCCTAAAGAATACATGTTCCAAATTTCAGCTCTCTACGCCCAGTAGTTACGGCTGTACGTTGTCTGTCAGTCACTCAGTCACTCAGTCACTCATACCTCAGTCACTCAGTCAGTAACGGAACAGTTTTATATATATTGATTGATTGATAAGGTACCTATAAATAGATACCTAAATCCGAAGATTCGGTTACCAATTATTAAATTATGTAAACTTCAAAACTTGCATGAGCCCAAAATATCGGGATTGAGAAACAAGCTCGTGCTTCATCGTATCAATTAACCCGCGAAACAATAGCACAAAAAGCAATATACCAGCACGGCGCGGCGGTATGAGAATTATGCGTTTCAGTTTGAATATGTGATTGTACCAGGTTGATTCAACCGCGAGCACTGAGCAAACGTACCGCGGTTGCTGTAATACATTTCGGGATTTTTTTATGCATTCAGGACGTGTTATCTTAAATCGAACTGAATTTTAACTGTTCTGTAAGTACTTAAACGGTTTGATAGTCCATGATTGCCTACTATACTTTCAGACTAAATGTGACATTTATTTAACGTATTAGCTAAAGTTTATTTCGGATATCCTAGCAATCAAGTAAGTTTAATTACGAAGATTAATTATTGAATATACATAACTATATTATAGTATCAAAAGCTTTAAATATAGCTTATTTTAGATTTAAATAAAGCTGTTACTCGTTTATAATGTATCCTATATAATATAATGTATCCAGTTGCAATATAAAATTATGGTCTCCAAGTTTGTGACGAGATTTATTATTTACTTAAAGTTTCCGACATCTTGACACTATGGCAAGCACTATGTTATCCCGAGAACTCTTATAAAAAACAAAGTTTTCTAAGTTAATTAAAATGTTCGCTACTACGACAGCTAAAAACGCAGCAATTTTGAATATTTATGAGTAACTTTAAGACCTTTTTTAATCCTTGTGCTTGTAAAAAGAGATAAATAAATAATAAATAAATAAATAAATAAATAAATATTTCTGAAACTCACACAACATTATCTAGCCCAAATTAAGTTTCTTAAAGAACTTGTGTTATGGATACTAGATAACTGATATACTTACTTAAGAAATATATAAACAAACATATTGAATAAATACACATTTTTTATTTGAATACTTACTTATATAAATATAATAACTTAAATAAACATATAAACGTCCATGACTTGACGACTAATATCTGTGTTCATCACACAAATCTCCGCCGCCGCCGGGATTCGAACCCAGGACCCCTGGCATAGAAGGCAATGTATGTTACCGCTACACCAGCCGGTCGTCCAAATAAATAAATAAATATTTCTGACACTCACACAACATTATATAGCCCAAATTAAGTTTCTTAAAGAACTTGTCTTATGGATACTAGTTAACTAATATACTTAAGAAATATATAAACATACATATTGAATAAATACATATTTTATTAGAAAATAACCTTTAATAAATATATAAAACGTCCATGACTTGACAACTAATATCTGTGTTCATCACACAAATATCCGTCGCCGCCGGGATTCGAACCCAGGACCTCTGGCGTAGATGGCAATGTACGTTACCCCTACACCAGCCGGTCCTCAAAATATGAACTATCCGCTCAAATATTTAAAATTATCAGTATGAAACACGGAGGAACTATTATTTTTTATTTCTACATCCGCTTTTGACTTTAATTTTACCTGGGTACGTAAAGATGAGATCGAAGATAGCAGCACACGGGCTTAGAAAGGATCTGGCTCGTCAAAAATTATTACAGGAACACTTCACCGCTAGAGCGGTGATATTTGGCCGCAGATGTTGTACAAATGATGTTCGCAAGCCAGGTGGACCCTGGGTCCTTCAGCCAAGCAGAGACCACTCGCGTTAGGGGTATTCCAAACTGACCCTACGTGGCAAAATACATTAGTAGAAAATCTAATATATAAAATTCTCGTGTCACAGTTTTCGTTGCCATACTCCTCCGAAACGGCTTGACCGATTTTGATGAAATTTTTTGTGCTTATCCGGTATCTATGAGAATCGGCCAACATCTATTTTTTTTTTATTTATATAGCAAAACAACGTTTGCCGGGTCAGCTAGTAAATAATAAATAAGGACCTATCAAAACTTAATTTGTCAGTTGAAATGACGACATTTCTGACTTTCTGTATGTTTAACAAGATTATATTGTTGAAAGTATTTATAAATAAAACTTACATATTTTGAAGAACATCAGTAAATGACGACGTCTTGATGCCTACATTGTAAGCTTTGGGTACCTTTTTGTGAAGATTGGCTGAATCTAAATCCCGTGTTATAGTTAGTAAACGAATGTTTATTTCTCTCGATCAAATTAGCACAAAACCAATACAATTCAGACCACGGTGTGATACTTACAATAGATGTGGTTTGCGCTTTTCTATTTTGCTCGAATCCTAATTAATTATGATCAATAGCGATATAAAATGCGAGCTTTGGTTCCGGAGTCAATTAAACATTTTGCAGAATAAATTATATTCAATTGTTTTACATGACCCAAGCATTATTATATTAGAATTTTGAAGTACTGATTGAAATCTATTTGAAAATATGGGAATTTTAGAACAATTACTAGAAATAAAGGCATTCATAAAGCAAGAGCTTTGATGAGTTAATAAAATATATTTTTAAGTGACAATTTTGAACCATAAATATTATTGAATGAGTATAAGGCAAGTCTGCATTCAGTAACCAATTTATGGCTCATATTTTATAAAGGCATTTTTCAAAGTCACATAACTTTCTTCAAAATAAAGTAAGGCATGTCGTTTTGGCATAATTTTTAGGTTTTTTCATACATAATGCTTGATCGTTTATTGCAGAAAGCAAGAATAAAAAGGAAACAAAGAAGTTAAAAAAATATTGGCTCACTGTGTACTATACACTGAACCACCCATATTTTAACAGTAAATTTGATTTTCACTGAACCACCCATATTTTAACAGTGAACTTTATTTTCATTATATTAAATATACAGAGTTACAGGGAAAGTAGTACTGAATATTAAAGGACGTTATTTTTCAGGTCATTACTGATGGGTTTATTCAAATTATATGGTGTCCGAAACTTAAACCTTGTGGAGATTAAATATCACCTTTAAGATTTTTATTAAAAATCCCCTTATTTTTAACTTTTGTAACTTTTTTTTGTGATTGGAGCACCGAGAGTGTATTTTCTCAATGTAACTAATTAAAAGACATGCCAGTCCATAAAAATGATCAACAAAATTTTAACCTAATACTAACAGTTTAAAAAGACAGCTCGACAAAGTTCAGAGGTGAAGAATTTTCACTAAGTGTTATTCACTTTAAAGAAGTTTTATTTAAAAAAAATGTATGATATGTACTCACTCTGCACATTATTTTAAAAACATCTGCATCTCTTTAGCTATGCAAAAAGGTAAAACATGTTTATGTAAATTCATAAAATCTTAAAATAATGTTATTTGAAAAGATCCAGGTAGTGTAAAATAACGGGACTTCGATAGGTACAAATTAATCCTCTTTACTACCTGGCAACTTATAAACAATAAAAAAGGAGTTTGTATGACAAATGCGGTGTCAGTTATGTTATTTTGAATCGTAGCATTTTGTCTGCTCATGCGATTCTTCCGTGGTAGATGTGCTCTTCGATAATTTTTTGTAATAACGCGACTCGGCTTGGATTTTGGTACTGTTTGATCATTTATCTGTTTGACGTGGCTTGTGACTGGACTTCAAAAAAAGCGCAATTTTCGATAGATCAACTTTTAATTTCATGAAATGTCTCATCATTTCTACAAACACTATTCATCTATCCTGCACGTACATTTTTGATATAATTTACTTTAGCCATTTCGTAGGCCACTTTGCTACATTATTTTACGGTCAACGCAGAACACAACACACAGTCCTTATAATACTTTATTAATTTGTTCTTGCTCCTACGTGACATAGTTTCACTTGACACAAAAAACGTTATGTTAATTATCGGACCTAAGAAATCCAAGTGAATCCTACTCCAGGGACGCCGGTCGTAGGTCATGGACTCGGTTGAGCCCGCGGAGGTGCCTGTGCTTCCACCACGCAAGTGACGCACTCCCGGCACATGGATTCCACGTCACACTAACTTTTGGGCCACCACAATAGCTCCTCACTAACGACCTAGTTTTAAATATACCCATGTGACTTGCGTGAAGCTGCTATAAAATAACATCACGTAGTGTAGACGGAATGATGACCCTGTACCCCCACATTAAACAACCTCTATGAATAGGTATATATTTCAGTTTGCTTATTGTAATTTGGTTTATTTCGGAGTGGCCGTTAGCTCTGGACAAGCTTACGGCCACCCCGACTGAACGTATAGCTTGCTCAGTAATTTATCTCTAATTATTGCCTTTCGAACTTCATCGTTAGTTATCGGTAAATACGTCTCAACAAAATTTAAATAAGATTTTTCTGATAATTTTACACTCGTTAGTGTTTACTTGCGGCAGCCGTGATAACGTATCGGCACAATTTTTCTTTGATATTACGTATTCTATCTCATAACTGTGATGTACGAGGGCGGGTCAATAAGTCCGTGACTTTTGGAATAATACGCAGATTTTTTGATAAATAAATCATTTTATTTTTCAACGTAGTCTCCCTTGAGCTCTATTTACTTTGTACAACGCTTTTCCAATTTTTTTATCCCTTCCAAAAGTATGGTTTGTCGAGGTTCTCAAAATAGGCTTTTTTGCGAGATGACTTCATCGAATATTTTTTCACCAAGCCATTTCTTCAGGTTTGGGAACAAGAAGTAGTCACTCGGAGCCAAATCTGGAGAATAGGGCGAATGAGGGAGCAATTAATAACCCAATTCATGGATTTTTTGCCATGGCAACTGCACATGTGTGCACCCTTGCATTGTCTTGGTGGAAAAGAACTTTTTTCTAGATCAAATGAGGTCGGTTTTTTTTTCAAATCGTCATTGAATCGGTCCAATAAATATTATATTCCCCATTTACTGTTCTTCCCTTTTGAAGGTAGTCAATGTGGATTATCCTGCGTGCATCCCAAACAGGGCGCTGGCTTTATTGGCTGACAAACCCACCTTGGCCTTCTTTGGCGCCGATTCCCCTTAGAAACCCACTGTTGTTTGGTCTCTGGTGTATTGTGATGGATCCATGTTTGGTCCACGGTTTAAAAAAGGCGCAAAAACTCCTCCATATGCGATTAAACAACGCCAAACCTTCCTGTGAAGTTGTTACACGATTGCGTTTGTGGTCGACTGTGAGCAAACGCGGCACCCATCTTACGGAAAGCTTTCTCATGCCCAAGTGATCCTTCAAAATTAAAACCACTGAGCCATGTGAGATCCCTACGGCTTCCACAATCTCGCGCACTTTCAATCTTCGGTCGGCCAACACCATATCGTGAATTTTTTCGATTGTTTCGGGTGTAGAAACCTCAACTAGGCGTCCAGGACGTTCGGCATCTTCAGTGCTTGTACGGCCCCAACGAAATTCAGTAAACCACTTTTTTACCATTGAAGTCGATGACGCAAAGTCCCCATAGTATTTATCAAGCTTAGCCATGATCTCGGTAATGGTTTTTTTTTCTCGCAAAAAATAATGCTTAATAAGCACACAAAATTAACTTTTTTCCATTTTTTCCTCAAATTACTGGGTAGGCTGATAAAGATAGCTGTCACACAAATTAACTGACGCAGCAAGATCAAATTTTGACAGGAGTCAACTAATAGATGCTTGTTGACAGGAGTGGTGTTGCTTTTTCAGTAAAGAGGTCAGAAATTCAAAAAGTCACGGACTTATTGACCGGCCTAGGTATGTAGGTAGCTATTTTATTGCTGTAAGAGGGGTAGGTACTACAAAAAGAGTTTGTGAGCGAAAGCAGTTGCGAATAAACTGTCAACGAATTGCCTGTGTTTCTCTTTCTATCCCGAGTACTATAATAAGTTTCCGTAGGAGCCTTGGGATTCATTGTGGAAAGTACAAGCTCCAACTATCAGAACATATATCGAATTCCGAAATTTTATTAATCGACGTTTTGGTAGATTTAGATACAATCACGTAAGTTCACTACCGTTTCGTCGCCACTGCAGGGTCTTAAGATTCTTACGGGAACTTAGCACACACGGGATAGCAAAGGAAACGCAGGCAATCAATTGACAGTTTATTAGCAACTACGCGCGCTCATACAATCTGTTTGCAATCCCCTTTACAATAATAAAAATATGTACCTACATACATTACAATAACGAAGAGACAATACTTAAGGGGATTGTATGTTCTGTTATGTCGTTTATAAGTAACAGTAACATAAACTTGTAATCCCTACGGTTCGGCCGAAAAATAAGTTCTAACTTTAATATTGAAATGTCAACCCTAAAAACAACTGTTAGCTTTTGATGGAATCTATTCGATAATAGATGGCGTAAAAGTAAAGTGATAGGTAACTAGGAAAGCTACTACAAAGTTAAAGTTTTTTTCGTTTTCATACACATTTTCTTGTAAATATTTCCAAAACTACTTTTACTGATTTTGATGAACTTTTTATATGAAACCATTTCTGTAAATTCTATCAAGTGTAATACGAATCATCAAAATCAAATTAACTGAGTAAACAGCGCGAAACCAACAAACACACAAATTGAGCGCCTCTCCTTTTGGCAGTCAGTAATAAATACATCGGGCACACTAAAAGTTATGCACTTCTAGCTAATCGGAAGTATGTAAACTTTAAGTTTTAGTAATTAAAAAAAATATCCCATCATTTGTCAATTATTTTTTATCACAAATCAAAGTTCTACATACAAGACAGATAATAGTATATTATGTAACAAGTGAGCTAAGTTGCTAATTACAGTCGAGGCTGTGATTTGATCCCGAGCCGCAGGCGAGGGCTTAATAATGAGCCGAGACTGTAATTAGCAACGCTCACGAGTTACATACGACGTTTTTCAACACACTTGTGAGTAAAAGACAGACATACGTGGTCATAAAATTTATTTGAAGCAGCTGTTAGCTGCTGCGCGTCGGTAACCCTGTCCCATTACACGTACACACGCTATTGTTGCTTGGAGGCGCGCCGCCTGGCCGCTGTGCCTGCTGTGCCGCCTGTCCGCTGGCCGCGCCGCCTGGACGCGCGCGCTCCTATATTTAATGTATAACCCGGATCAATAAAATATGCTCTGTTTACTCGTATGTAATTTGCATGTAATTTGCAGGATTCGTTATATTATGCACTAGGGTATAATATATTATGCACGCGTGACTTATAGCCCAGTTTATAGTTCTAAATTCAATAGAATAAGGCTCACTTTACGAGCAAATGTGTTGAAAATATTATTTTCTTATATTGTACAGTTATGTACATTTATTACAAAACTTTATATAAATTGTTAACCGTGCAAAATATTTCCATGCGACATCATTGTCCTAATTACAGTTGTCAATACATTTTTAACGCAATAAATCAGTGTGAATTTAACTACCACTCCGGGCGGTTTTCTTTATCATTCCTTGATCGTTCCGATTATCATATCATTAACAATATCATCTTGTGTTTAGACTAGCATTAAACATAGTTTTTTGGTCCTTCGATTAAGTGACCACGTCGTGTTTTAGAAGTATCAAAATTATAAACTTATAAACTATTGTTTCTGACGGGGAAGTATCAGTGAACTTATCAAACAGTGCAGAAAGTCAGGATTGCAGTGATCATAGCAGGATTCAGGTGGACTAAACCAGTCTACCACATACCTATCAGTACTAACTGATATACGCCGAGGCAGAGGAAACCGGCACGACAGCACCACTTTTCATACCTACTTCTACAAAGTTTCAAGTAAGTCCGTTCTATTATCATCATGGTGGCTTCTTTGATTGTTCGTCAGAGAGAGATCAGTGCCAGTTTGAATAACATTCAAACAAATTTCAAGAAAGACTCTGCATCAAGGAAGACACCAGAATATATCAAAATTCGATTAACGTCCTTAGATAACCTCTGGGAAGAGTTCAATAATAACCATCGCGAGCTCACCCTTAATAAGGAGAGGGCTCAAGAGTATTTTTCTGAGCAAATATATGAGTTAGCTAGGGAAACGTATGAATCCACGCGCGCCCTTCTGACCTCGTACGGTAAAGTTGAAAAGGCCGTGCAACCAAGTGGAGAAATAGATTCGTTGCTTTCCTTACAGAGAACGTATTTTAGAGCATTAGGTAGAACGATCAATAGTATTGAACTTGAAGGTTTGACAGAAAAATGGGAGATTGACGACAAGTTACGAAACATTCAGACTAAGTGGAATACTATTGAAGATTTACATATCAAAATAGATAACTTACTGGTAGGAGGTGACATCAGTTATGAAGAAGAATTTATGAAACATGAGAAATTATTTGAAAATACTAAGAAATCTCTATATCAAAAAATATCATCGAATTCCCATCGTCAACAATCCATCCCCCAACTGGAAATACCAACGTTTACTGGAAAATATACTCAATGGCCTACTTTTTATGAGCTATTTTCCGAAGCTATCCATAACAACGCATCCATAACTAAGGCTCAGAAGCTTCAACACCTCAAGAGCAAGGTGAAAGGGGAGCCGGAGAGGATAATTCAACATCTTCATATCTCTACCGAAAATTACGATGTTGCATGGGATATTTTAGTCCATAGGTATAATAACCCTCAGGTATTATTCGCAAAGCACGTAGAGATATTCTTGAACCAACCTTCAGCTAAAGCAACATCTTATGATCTTAAGAAACTGTATGACACCACCACAGAATGTATTCACGCTATCCATAATTTGGGCGTCGACACTACATCATGGGATCCACTAGTTGTACATCTATTGTGTAAGAAACTGGATCAACAAACCTACACAGATTACAAAGAATCTAGGAAGACCCCGAGAGAGTTACCTACGCTAGACGAGTTTATGACGTTTTTAGAAGGTAAATATCAAGCCTTAGAGCCAATTTATAAAAGGGAAAGGGAGACAATCCCACCCCTTTCGGCTTCAGGGGCGGTTATCAAAAGAAACCCTTATCAACATAAATCGACTCAGCCTACTCCGTATCACCATGCCAATAAGTCATATCGCGCTCCCAATGTCGTTAACTATAATTATCAACCTAATGAACCTAGTAATAGAAACTATCAAGCATTAGCTACCTATATTAACACGTGTCCTTTATGTAAATCATATCATAGTTTATTTAAATGTAAAAAGTTCAATAACTTGTCACCGGACGTTCAATTGAGGACAGTTGCGAAACTTCATGTTTGCCCAAACTGCCTGTATAAGCATTATGACAAGCCGTGTGCGTCACTAAAACGTTGCAAGGAGTGCGATTCCGAGCACAATACATTGCTTCACCCGGCTTATGCTAAGTCAACAATTACTAATTCTAACATTTCTGATAAAAATGAACTCTACCAACAATCTAATCAAATTAATAATATCACGTCTGACCTGTCTGTGCCCTCAACGTCTAAGCAAGTAGGAAATGCGTATCATGTTTCGTCCGAGGATGAAGAGTCCTTATTAGCAACGGCCTTAATCAACGTACAATCAGCCGACGGCACCTTTATCATTGTTAGAGCCCTGCTGGACCCAGCTTCTCAAGTATCACTTGTGTCCGAACGCGTTGCACAGTTGTTAGGGTTAAAAAGAAAAAGGCCTTCCATGTGTTTATCTGGAATAGACTTGTGCTCGAAACAAAGTAAAGGAATGATCACTATCAAATGTCAATCATTGTATGATGAACATTTTCAATTTACTACAGAGGCTTATATTGTAAGTAAGGTTGTTAAGGACTTGCCGAATATGTCCTTCCCGCAACGGCCGTGGCCTCATTTACGAAATCTTCAGCTAGCAGACCCTGACTTTAACATATCTAGGCGTATAGATATTTTATTAAATGTAGACGTGTTTTCAAAAATAATTAAATACGGTTTAGTAAAGGGCCCTGAGAAGGCACCTATAGCGCAAGAAACGAGCCTAGGGTGGGTAGTTTCTGGCAATATTAGGACCCTTAACTGTCACGTAGTGTTACAAGAATCGGTAGATCTCTCTAAATTCTGGGAAATAGAGGATATCGACCAACAAAACCCAACTCTAACAGATGAAGATACCTACTGCGAAGAGTTTTTTAAACGTACAACAACTCGAACGCCAAGTGGTACTTACGAAGTAGCTCTACCCATGAAACCAGGGTATCAGAAACAATTAGGATCATCTAAGGGTAAGGCTATAGCTCAATTTAAACAATTAGAACAGAGATTATCAAAAAATCAAGCGTTAGCCGAACAATATAAACAGTTTATGAACGAATATATCAAATTAGGGCACATGCATCTTATCAGTAATAATAATAATGAGGCAAATTTTCTTCCTCATCATGGTGTATTAAAATTAGACTCGGATACAACTAAACTTCGGGTTGTTTTCAATGCATCATGTAAGACGACATCGGGCAACAGCCTTAACGAGTTGATGTACAGTGGCCCTAACCTTCAGCATGACTTATCAGCTCTCCTCTTAACCTGGAGAACATTTAGGTACGTAATAACTGCTGATATTGAAAAAATGTTCAGATTTATTCGTGTTAGAAAATCAGATAGGAATTTACAATCAATAATTTGGAGGGAACAGGAAAATCTACCCCTTCAGGAATATCAACTCGCTACCGTCACATACGGTACTAAGGCGGCCCCGTTCCTGGCTATGCGCACGCTCAGGCAGCTGGCTCAGGACGAAGCTCATAATTACCCGCTAGCAGCAGAAGCTATCAATACGTCATTTTACACAGATGATTTGCTTTCAGGACATAATTCTTTAGAAATAGCAAATACACTAATTAATGAACTTATTTTAATTTTTAGTTCGGCTAATATGAATTTAAGAAAGTGGTCCAGCAATAATCCGCAGCTCTTACAAAGCTTACCGGAACATAAAAGGCATACTCCAAATCAGTCGCTCGAATTTAAATGTCAAGAATCGAAAAAAACCCTTGGCCTTAAATGGATTCCTGCGAATGACTCATTTACGTTTGAAAATCAGTTAGGTATTAGTCAAAATAACATTCAACATTTAACCAAACGCCAGCTGCTATCGGAGATATCAAAAATTTTCGATCCACTTGGTTGGCTATCTCCGTTATCAGTTCGAGCAAAACTCATCTTCCAATCAACTTGGAGCACAGAAATAGTTTGGGATGATAAGGTTCCATCAAACATTCATGCGCAGTGGCATCAATTAAGAAACGATTTTATAGATTTACAAAATATCAAAATTCCGCGGCATTTAGGTGATATAAATAACAATAGTATAATTCACGCCTTTAGTGACGCTTCGGACAAGGCGTATGCATGCGTTTTATACCTAACTTCCACTAACTATAAGGGAGAATATACATCTACTCTTATAGCTGCTAAGACTAAATTAGCGCCCTTATCTAAAACCGTTACCTTGCCACGTCTAGAACTTTGCGCAGCTCTACTATTATCACAGTTATTAAATAAAGTTAAGTTAGCATTTTCAAAATCAAATATTAATACCAAAATACAAGCATGGACGGATTCAATGATCGTACTTGGGTGGTTAAACGGAGACCGTACTCGTTGGAATCGTTTTGTCGCGAATCGAGTAGAGAAAATAGTTAAAATAGTTCCGTCATCACATTGGCGCCACGTTAAGTCTAAGGAAAACCCAGCTGACTGCGCCACCCGTGGTCTATCTAAACAAAAATTATCTGAATTTAAATTATGGTGGGAAGGTCCCTATTGGCTAACTATTTTTGACCCTAATAATAATGATTTAAATGTCTATCCAAGTCCTGACATTGAAATTAAAAATAAGGTTTGTGTGTACGCTACTTTAAAACCAAATAAAATATCATTTATTACAGAGTTATTGCATCATTATAATTCATTGACGCGCGTTACAAAAGTACTCGGTTGGGTGTTGCGTTTCAAAGATTGCTTGCGCAACAAAAACAATGTTCGCTTTAATTATTTAACTTCTAAAGAAATGAATATGTCATTGACCTATATAATTAAGGAAACTCAAAAGGAAGAGTTTCAAGACGATTTAGATAATATAAGGAAAAAGGGCCATGTTAGATCTAACAGTAAAATTATCAGTTTACATCCGTTTCTTGATGACCAGGGCATATTAAGAGTAGGAGGCAGGTTAATTAATTCCAACATCAGTGAATCGGAAAAACACCCCATTATTTTATCACCTCATAGTCGATTTACACATTTAGTTATTACAAAAGCTCATATCACGACACTTCACGGTGGCCCAAGATTGACTTTATCTTATATAAGAAATAAATTTTGGATTATCAGCGGCATACGTACAGTTAAGGGTCAGTTACGTCAATGTGTAAGATGTCGGCGATTTAGTGGGGACAATCGTTATCATATTATGGGAGATCTGCCAAGGCCTCGAGTTACACCGTCGCGTCCCTTTACTCATACGGGTGTCGACTACACGGGATTCGTTGAGCTAAGAATAAACAAAGGCCGTGGAGGGAGGAAATGTAAAGGATACATAGCTGTGTTCGTCTGTTTAGCAACAAAGGCAACTCACTTAGAATTAGTATCAGATCTGAGTACCCCTACATTTTTGGCTGCCTTTCGACGTTTCTGCTCACGACGCGGCGCTCCAAGTCACATGTACAGTGACAACGGGACTAACTTTGTTGGCGCAGATCGTATATTGAAAGATGAGTATAAGCGCATTGTACAAAGTATTCATACGGATCTATTTTTTAACGATATCAATAATCTTAATATCGAATGGCACTTCAACGCTCCCGCGTGGCCGAGTGCAGGGGGCCTATGGGAAGGCGCCGTAAAGAGTATGAAGTACCATCTTAAGCGGGTCTTAGGCTCACAGACCCTCACTTACGAAGAATTCTCCACCTTGCTTCACCAAATTGAGGCTTGCCTCAATTCAAGACCCCTGTGTCAGCTTACCGAAGACGTGAACGATGACTTCCTTACCCCTGGACATTTTCTGGTAGGAAGTTCATTGCTATCAAGGCCACAGACTGAGCCTACCTCCATGTCATTATCAAATAGGTGGCAGTTAGTACAGACTATAAACAAACACTTCTGGAAGCGCTGGTCCAGTGAATACTTACAACAGCTGCAGGTTCGGTCTAAGTGGAGAACTACCAAAAAAAATCTACAAGTTAACGACGTCGTGCTTATCAAGGAAGACAATCTACCACCTGGCAGATGGGCTCTTGCACGGGTACATGAGCTGCATCCAGGGCAAGATGGTTATGTGAGAGTAGTCACTCTTATTTCAAATAATCATTTATTAAAGAGACCTGTTAGCAAACTAGTTTCTTTGCCTGTACGGGAAGAAACCACACAGTCTGAAGCATCTCCTCCATTATCATCCACGACCCCACGTTTAGATCCACATCAGGCTAAAACTCGCTCACTCAATAAAGGTAGCAATAGACCGGTAGGTTCTAAACGTTTATTGAGTAACTTTTTTACAACGTTATTACTATTGTTCACATGTATTTCTCCGAGTGTCCAACAAACTAACTACAACGTAACAACGATTAACAATCAGCACGGTTTATTTTTTGACCGCATATCGGATTTGAGATACATAAAGGACGACTGGAAACTAATTGTATACTACAATATGTCGACTTATTGGCAGGGCGTCTCGCAAATAAAAAATTATGCATCAAATATCAAACAATTTAATGAGCAGCATAAAACACAATTCGATAGTACGGTTCTTATATCACAACTTGAACACGAAATTAATGAGTTAGATCACTTCAATTTACTATTTAAAAATCATAATATACAGCGCTATAAACGGGGAATTATTAATGGGGTAGGCTATCTAGCTAGTACTCTGTTTGGGGTCCTAGATGAAAGGTTTGCTGAACAATACAAAGAAGATATAGAAAAGATAACTAGAAACGAAAACCACCTTCTGACATTGTTGAAAAATCAAACCTCCGTGATTGAATCAGAGTACAACATCATCAAAAGGAATGAAGAAATTATGAAAAAGCAGTTTTACCATATTGAAGAACACCTTCAAAATTTCACTACAAGGTTAGACCATATCACGTTCGTAAACGCAAACGGACTGAGTATTTTATCGTCTGTCTTTACGGCTAATCATATTGTATCAAATCTAAGACGCATGCAGCAATCAATAATTGATACCATTACCGACATTACGCATGGACACATCGATCCTCATTTAATATCACCTGAGCAACTTCAAGATCAAATAAATATCATCTCAGGTCAACTACGTGGAGATTTAATGCTACCGATTGACTCTTCAAACTACCAAGATTTATATAAATTGTTAAGGATAGCAGCGCGCATAGTAACTAATTACGTAGTTATCGAGATTAAAATACCATTAGTGAGTAACGAAATATTCGAATTAAATAAAGTATTTACAGTTCCGCAAACAAAGGGTTCAAAATGCTATTACATCATTCCAACATATCCCTACATAGCATATAATATTAACAAAGACGTCGCCCTGTTACTATCAGAAAACGAATTTCAATCTTGCCTACATTACTCTGGCAATAATATATTGTTATGCTCTTTAAATAGCCCATTATATGAATTAAAATTGAAACAAACATTATGTGATATTAAGTTATTAACTACCGATAAAGGTAACTCGGCATGTAACACGATATACTCCTCCTGTGAAGACAAGTGGATCAAGTTGCACGATAACAATGGATGGCTGTTCGCGTGCCGCGAAGAATGCCACACACGCGTTTTCTGTCCAGATGGTGTTATTATAAAACAATTAAACGGTAATGGGATTATACATATAGGTCAAGGGTGTACGTTAAAGGCTAACTCATTTAGTTTATACGGCCACAACAACTTTATCTCTCATACGAAAATACAACGGGAATATGAAGTCCCAGAGGTATCTATTTTAAATACGATAATCAACTCTTCGGTTCCGGAAAGGCACATGGAGTACCATGATGATAAAACGTGGAACGACTTACGGGACGAGATAAAAAATATAAGGTCACAATCGTTGAACGAACTTAGCGTGCATGACATCCATCATTACTCTCTGATGTATCTTATCATTGGAGTCGGAGCCGCAGCAGGAGCAGCAGTCCTGGCGGTCCGGCTGCGAGCGCGTGGCCTGTGCCGGCGCCGCAGCCCGCCGCCGCCACAGTCGCGCGCTGCCCGGGACCGTCGGGGCAACGACGACGTCGAGATGCAGATAAGTGATAGTGCTAGTGCAAAGGTCATGGTGCCAAACAGTGAAGTGAAAGTGAGTGATAACTACGGCTCAACACAAACTATTAATGTGGGAACATCGACCTCCCCAATAGTGCCCAGGTCTCGTGCTGTTGTCTGAGACGGCAGTATGTACAGTTATGTACATTTATTACAAAACTTTATATAAATTGTTAACCGTGCAAAATATTTCCATGCGACATCATTGTCCTAATTACAGTTGTCAATACATTTTTAACGCAATAAATCAGTGTGAATTTAACTACCACTCCGGGCGGTTTTCTTTATCATTCCTTGATCGTTCCGATTATCATATCATTAACAATATCATCTTGTGTTTAGACTAGCATTAAACATATATTATCCTATTTTGTTAGCTTACAAGTGCACCAAAATAGATAGAATTACTCGATTTAACACCATTATTAAGCCCACACAGCCAAAGATGCCATATTCTTAAAAAAATACATACCTACTAAGAAAAGATGATTTTTTATGATTTTAAAAGTTCTCCGTATCCGCAAGACTGCTACGGTAATACTATGTACAGTATTTCAACTTCATATAAACTGACGAAACGCGAGCTATACCTACCTACACGGCTCGATCTCGGCATGCGCGCGGCATACGTCAATCACAAGTGCCTGCACGCCGAAACAATTTTTGATTCAGCCTTATAATTATAAGTTATTAATAAGACGATTTTTATTCAAACGTAAACATAGTTTTTTGACACAAAACGCATTTTTGTTGAACACTTCCTATTCAATTCACAAATTATTCTATCTGTTTAGGTTTATAAAAAAGTATATCTACAATCACATGATTAAATGGAAGTAAAGACAAAGTAGGCAAAAGTAATGAAGACCGGCAGCCCTATCGCATGTGAACGGACCACGGCGCGGCGCTGTAGGCATTTATTTTAATGATGCGGCCTAGTTGAAATACTGTATAGATAATATTACCGTGACTGTGCCGTTTGTCTTCAAAATGCTTTTGGGAGAGAAGCACCTTGTTTGTGGCTACTATTAAGCGACTAATTGAAGAAAACCCGCTGATTACCTAGGAGACAATTTGTGGACTATACCACTTGAGGACAGGGATTGGCATGAGCCAAATACAGAAAATTTTACAAGAAGAATTAAAAGTTCGGAAATTTTGATGTTAGATCCCTTCTGAACTGACAGTGGAGCAGAAGGGATCGCTTGGAATGGTGCTCAAAGATGCTACTGAAATACGACCACGGACATTCTAATGCTGTTTATGACATTGTCACAGGAGACGAAACGTGGATTTATTGTTTTGAACTCGAAAAAAACCAGCTATCTTTTGAAAAGTTGTTTGAAAATGAGAGTAGGCCAACGAAATTGAGGCAGGCGAGAAACGTTGGTAAAAAATGGTCGCGTTAATTCGTGGTCCTCCTGTTATAAAAACAGGTTCGATCGCATGAAAAAATATTTGAGTATGTAAAGGAGAGTATTTTGAAACGCAATACACAAAATATTTTGTATATAACATGTTTTTTTCTAAGTTACGCAAAACTTTTAGAATGGTCTACGTATATTGACGTTAATTTTACATTAAAAACTTATATGCGCAAAATAAGCAGGTAAGCGCAAATTAGTTTTTATTCCGGGAGCAGTGATATTTTTATTTATTTTAATCGAATTATAACAAAAAGCTAGATATGAATAAAAATATTTTGATGTAATATGAACCATTTTACTTTTTTCATTGAATTCACTATAAAAGTACGAACTATGACAATATAGAAAGTTTTTATAAAATTCTAATAGAGTCATGAAGAAATTCAAAATATATCGGTGTCATAACTTCTGCTTTTTAAAATCATAATCATTAAATATTAACAGAAATAAACAAAATATTTCATAAAATTCCACAACATAAACATACTACATTAAATTTTTCTGTAATTAATACAGTCTCAACTGAATGAAACATTACAAATGAAATATTAAACGTAGTGATCCCTTTCAATTATAATTCCACAACGTAGCGTGCAAAAATAATAAAAAACATGCTAGCAATTTTACTTATTTAAAAATTTCATTTAAATGTTAGTATTTATTCATAATATTGCTCAAATGTTTGGCAAACCAAACACGCCTACTAGTATTCAACGTAGTAGCGTTGAATATATATAATGTAATTAAGTTTTTCACGCATGAAATAAAGTTTATATTTGAAAAAGCTGTATATATTTTTTTGGTATAAGTTATTAGTTGGTTTGAACATGTAATAATAGTATGAAAATAAGTGCATGTCGCCGCGCCGGCATTTGAATGAATATGGCTATTTTGTGGTGAAAATAGTGATTTTACCGGAATAGCCCATAAATGGTTTGTATAAAAACCACTTCACCACCCCTGGAACAGTGTGTGACAAGTGAACAAGGTGACAAGGTGTGAACAAGGTAATTATTAATAGGAGAGTCACCGAAGTTATGTAGAGACCACTACACTATCCCGTTTAATACAATTCTCCCGTTTATGCTGTCGTCCCATAATGGGCCTTTTCATTCTAGCGGACTATTGCCTTATCATTGGGTTATAGGGTTATTACTTACTAAGAATATAGCCCCAGGTGCCCTTGTCGTGAAAAGCAACTAATCTGTTCGGATCTCGCTCGGTGGTAGGACTCCGTCAGGGTTCACATAACTAGCGACTACCTGTCATACAATTCTGCCGTCATTTATCACTCACTAAACACACATACACACTCACAATACACACATACACTTTCACACATTCACTCACACACTTAAAAAAAAACTAGATCAATCATGTTTAGTATTAAAATTTATAATATAATCTGTCTAAATATAATATATAAATATATATATATATATATATATATATATATTGTCTCCTGATAATTAGCAATTAAAATTAAAATTAAACTAAAACTAGTTTTTAAGAATGTAAACCAACTTTTGTTTTTGTAAAAAAATACATAGTTTGTTGAAATCATTATCTTAGGTATGGAACAGCGGAGTCTTCTAAAACAAGCATTGCTATGCTTAAAAGAAGACTCCAGCAACTTATTTGTAATACTGATTGTCAATTGTTTTTGAGAAATAAATTATTATTATTATATTATCACCCCACCTGCCTTAGCTATGTTATGTATCATCTACTATATTACGTTTTCTTTAAAAAAAATGATACTACACCAATCGACGTCGATCGGATATATATTTTTTTTCATAGTAAAAACTATCAATCGAGGGTTGATCGATTGATGTAGAAACATCCTTACTTGTCACAATATTATAAACAACTTTATGATCCTTTTCTTAACATTTATTTATTTCACAAATTAGTATGAAATACTTTTCATTAATGGGTTACTATTCTAGTATACACCAAGGATCGAGCCTGTTTAGTAAAAAATGGTTCCCAGCTTGACCTGAACCGAAAAACTGAGGAAGAAAGTCTAATACTAATGGCGAAATACGCTAGACCAACGAAACGAAAAAGGTCAGTATTATATTAATAGAAAACAAAAGAACAAATAAGTCTAGCTCAATTACATGAACAAGAGGCATGTGCAGGACACATGGTCACTTTCTGCAACAGGGACCTTTTTTTATAGGTACTCGTTTATACTCTTAAATTAATTAGAAAATAAATTAAGACTGTCTTACATTTTCGATTAAAAATGTAAAACATAATTATACGTGATAAGATTCAATTAAAAATGGTCTATCGTTATTTATAATATAATTGGTTTAAGTATATTCTTTTATACTTATTCGTGGATATTTTGAACCAAGCATGAATTATGACAACTCTTTAAGTGTCTTTTCGATAGATTTTTTGCATAAATTTTCTGTACAGTGCCATATTTATTACAATTCAAAAAGTGATCTTTTTTCTTGTTATATTTTTTATGAATTATTAAACCTTATTTATTATAAATAAGATGTTATTTATAGCCGATAGTGAAAAAATAAATTGCTTCGATATGGCCTCGTACTCATCATACCTATTGAAATTTTATTGATAGTTTGCGATCACGTACTATATGAGGGGCCTTAATTAAATTAGGTATGTAAAACTGTAAGCCATACTGGTGTTTATTACCATCACATTTTATATACAAAATGACTTGAACATTCTATACTCATTTTAATGCGTTAATAAATTAGTTTAGCAAACACCAAGCTGTATTGTTTTGCTCAAATTTGCATTACTGAGGTAATTTAATAAGTTAAACCGGAGGCGATCGTTACATTTCATTATTTTCTCGGTTATTTGGCACGCTTCAGGCAGAGTTAAAAGAGAATTTTTTTTTTTTTAATCCTCGCCTTTATAAATATGACATGAGCGAAATTTGCAAACGAAGGCAATTTAATTGGTAAAATATTTTTTGTGCGAGACTGTTAAATCTTCGTGGAAGATTAAAGCTCAGGTATTATAGAATTAAACCATCTATCAGCCATGTTAATGTACGGCCTGATTTTTTTAAATTGGTTATACCAAAAAAAAATTGATGCCGATGTTACGAGCGGCATCGATGTTTTCAAAGGCTTAGACTTGCCCCATGAAAGCTTATTCAGATTTAAAATATCGATATTTTTTGGCAGTTACCCTTCAACAACATTTAATTAAGTATCCATCAATATGATTCTCAGGGCATCCTAATATTTGACTTAACCTTTGAAATTTAATGGCTGATGGTTAATCATATGAAAAAACAAACACTTGTGTATCTTTTTTGAAAATGAATTACAAACATGATTCAGTATTAGCTAAATAAAAAGGATCACACTTTTGATATTGTACTATTGTAAACAATCAAGATATAAATTTAAATAAAAACATTTAATAAGTCCAAAATCAATAAAACGATAATTTAGTTTAAAAAATAATATTAGCTTTGGCAAAGTAAGAAGAACTTTCGTAGAAACGAGTGGAATCTGTACCTAACTGGAACAAGGAGTTGCCAGCACGAAGTAACTCACTTACAAGTTTCATCCATAATGTTGATAGCTAAAACAAACTTAAGACAAAGAGGACATAATTGAAGAATACCCTATAAATAGAACGAGTGTAGAAATCTTATCTTTTCGAGGTGATTTGGACCCACTTGAGTTTAAAGCAAAATTCAGAAACGTGATCTTATTTGCGAAAGGCAAATATGAATCATACACAAAGATTTTGAAGGCACTCAAGCTTATTTTATTGCTCCTCAAATCAAGATAGCTGATGTCGGCGTAACCCAGCTTTTGAGAGTATAAGTGAAAGCGTGGGAAATACTGGTTAGTATACGTATACTAACTCTGGAGCTTTTTATGAGAACATAGCATTTTGCAATTTCAGTTAGCACTTTAAAAGGACTCGTAAATTCTTAACTTTGCTTTTTAGTGGTGTAAGAATGTAAGAATAAAGATGAGATTTTGTTGAACGATCGTTTTTGTTTATTATCATCGTTTTTGACCTCCACGGCGTAGTCGGTGGACAGGCTGGGACGCGGGAAGCTATTGCGCTGTCTGATAATTGCTTGCGTATGAATGCAAAATATATCTGTATGCTACATTTTAAAAATATAAGAGTTTATAAAAAGTACTCATCTACTTTTTTTAATCGGTTATGCGAAAATATTCTAAAATAATAATCATTTAAATACTCTTAATTTAACTATTAACTACAAAATCTGATCTCAATTCTTATATTATATTGCCTTAAGTTATCACGATACATTAAATGAACTAAAATACTTTTTAAGCGGATTTCATCACGTATGTACCTACATTACATTCGCGTATTAGCCAAGCTATGAGCTCTCTTTAGGGTAAGCATGAATGAAATATTATGTCAAAAATATTTTAAATTCATTAGTTTTCTGTAATTGTTTTATTATTTATATTCATAAGTCTCAGCCAGGTCATAAAAGTAAACAATTCAGGGTAATTACTAGGGTGCGCAAGATTAAGTTACTGCAGTCACTAGTCGTACAGAGCGACCAAAACGTATATAATATAATGACCTAAAGTGCTATCTAAGGAATTTGCTTAAATTTGATTATGATATATCAAGTAAACGCGCACATTAATTTAGGAACAGATAAATATTCAGAGTAGAGCCTTTTAACTCACAATAGAATTAGAAGGATTCCTTTCAAAAGCGAAAATTATAAATAGTTTATTTGCGAATAGAATTTCTTTCCAGAGGCCAATATAATATCTATAATTTATTCTTTGACATGGTTTTATTGAATATTTTGTTCCTTATAATTCTTTCTTAGCACGCAATCTTGAGAAACGACTTTTTAATTTGTTTTTTTTTTTTATCTCAATCTGGCAGAGAAACAAAAAGCCTACAAATTATATTTGTTTTTTCACTTTCAACTGTGTCACAATCTAATGATTCTGGGATTGAGGAGACAAATATGATAATCATTTATTTTTCACATTTTTTTTCTTGAATCAACCAGTTTTGTTTTACGAATAACACAAAAACTTCTGCACTTTTGGTTCAAATACTAATTTATTGATTTTGTTTTTTTAAGCAATTGAACGAGGGGATTTATTCCCCTTCATTGGCTTACTAAAATTAATATTTTTTGCCTTATCTAGTTTTTGTTGATTTTAAATTTGACTATGAAAATTCTAATTGGTATATTTTGAAATGGTTATATACAAATATAGAATTTTTTAATAATAATAAATATATTTTTTATATCATAACGACCGGCTGGTGTAACATACATTGCCGTTTATGCCAGAGTTCCTGGGCACGAATCTCGGTGGCGCTGGATAAACATATAATAACATATAATATACATTTAATAATACATTAACATATATAGTACATTATATATTTCTGGAAGGCGCCGTGGATACTGTGCATATCAAACAATATCGCAGGTTATAATTTTTCAATTGTTCAGCTTTCTTGATTTGAGAATAAATATCTTCATTCTTAGGCTTCGTCTTAGAGTGCGCTTTTGATTTAAACTGGAAATAGAATAGAGCGATAGTTAGTACAGTTGCACTTAATAAGATTCCGTATAATAGTAAGTATAGTAGTACAGGCTTGAGTTAGAATTTTCGATCTTCACAGGAGATTGAGAGCCAATCTTGGTGTTCATTTTATGAAGGCTGGCTAGGTTCACAGCATCGAGGCGTAGAAAATGTTCATTATCTTTTCCTAACCTTGATATCGATCTTAAAAAATATATTTTTACACGGTTACACAAAGCTTTCTAAATTTAAATGTTAATTTTTTGTTCTCTCTTTATTTTGCATTACTGTTGGTTTCCGTATAATAAATTAATAAATATCTCACTGCAAATATTACAACATTCCAATAATTACGTTCAATCTTCCTTGAAAGCCAGCAGAAACCTACGCTAAGTGCAAATTGAATATTTGACAATCTTCGCGATTACGTGTCTAAATTCGTATACGTTATTACATTCCTCGAAAACACATATAAAATATATTAACTTTACGAGAATAGTACCTAATAAATAACATATCAATTTCGGTATGTGTTTTGATTTCCAAAATGTTATCGAACATTTGAGAGTTCCTGCTGTTAAAGTGATTTGAATCTTTGATCTTTCTCATATAACCAATCAAAATATATAACCAATCACATATAACCAATGTGCAATTATTTCAATGGTAAACTGTCCTTACCTGAAGCTGCGCAGATGCCTTCCCCCAAAAATTTTGCGCCGCATGTTCTTTCACTGCCCACAATCAAGGTCAAAATGTCGCCCCACGCTCCTTCCTCTGTTTAAAGTAAACACTCGAGGATCTTACGGCTTCAAGTGCCATTCGTACTCTCAGTCTTGGGACCAGCCTATTGACTCTATATTAATATTATTAAGCGTTCGTTATATGAAGTCGAAATATAAAAAAAAAGTTAGGAAAATTCATATTTTGTGATCTATCAATTTCACTTGATGGTTGTATGAATGAATATGCAAGTATCATAAAAGTTTTATCTTTACAAACAAACAATATAAGACTATGCGTGTAGTGTCTAGGATAATTAACTTAATACCTAAGGACCTATACCTAATAATAAAATTAAAATAAATAAAATACCCTTTTGTAAAATACCCATAGATAAACTGAAAATTCGTAACAATTTTGAGTAGGTACCTATTTTATTCTTCGTGGAAATACCGCTTTGCAAACAACACAAAGCATGAATGACGGGTCCCGTATATTACATCCGTCATCATTACATCCGTATATTATCACGTTCATTGTTCATTATTGGTTCAAGTGTTTAATAAGCTCGAAATTTTGATTTTGAAACGAGTACGCGTTCGGCCGGAAATACATTGGTGACATTGACGAATGAAAGCCGATAGTGAAAGCGAGTCTAACTCAATCTACGGCTGAATTTTCTGCGGGCTTTGGAGCCAGTGCTCAAACAATATTGAAGAACTTGTAACTAAACAAAAGGATAAAAAAGCGAGATAATTGGGTGCCACATAAACTAAGCGACTAACAGCGAGACTTATCCCATTCCTTCTTCAGTGCAACGTGCGAGCTCACGCTCCACGACACACTATTGCAAAGCTTCAAGTCGACATCACCTCAAGAGATTTTAAACTTTTTTCAAAATTTATTAAATTGTTTCAGTGAGACGAAAATTAATACCCCAACCCACAGGCAGTACAATAAACTTTCCCTGATTTCATCGCCACCCGTCCGGTAGACTTCTACTGTAAACGAATTCATAGATTGGGATTGTATCGATTGGGGCCATTCATTGGACTAGCTAAAATAAAAAGTAGCTCATACTTCTAATTGTAATAAAATACAATGAATTTAACATTATCTATACATACAACTGCATAACTACCTGCAGTTATATACAACTATTACACTAGTTTATAACATTGTGCCTCGATATTAAACACCGATAATAACAGAATAGGTAAGACAATGTACACGAGAGTTCTAAAAACTTTAAATAACAGGCTAGCTTTTCTGCAAGGCGTGAGACAACAAAAACGGGAAAGGTAAACTTGCACAATAGTTCCACGTAACGCCACTTTCGCTGGGCTATTGTACTCATGAACAGCTGTCTCATATTATCAACTTATAAGAGACAATATATCGAGGTAATGAAAAAGACATCACACACCTGCGGTTTCTGTGCGGTTTTCGGCTGGAGAAATTGTTGAGTAGTGTCGAATCTTTAGGTGTCTTCACTCGATGACAAAAAGATTATTACAAAACAAGTTTTAGAAGCCATTTTGATCAAAATTTAAAAAAAACTCGCTACTCTGAAAAGGGAATGACTTATACAGGGTTATTGGTAATTAGCCTGGAATCTTTTTGGTGAAGTAGGTGACGTAGGATGAGTCATTTCCAATCATTTGGGCCCAAATCATATAATCCTTAAGATGCCAGTGGTTGCGGGTTCGAATCCCTTACGGAACAAAAACAATGTTCCGGGTCTGGGCGTTTATCTATATATGTATTTTATATTCTAGGTTCCTCCCTAGTTTGCTACATGGTATCTCATAACAAAAGCTTTGCTCATTTTTGGGGATTTTATTTTATTGATTATTATAAATACATACATACATAACCACACGCCTGTATCCCCTTGGGGTAGACAGAGACAAGGTAACACCAATTGCTGCGATCCAGACATACCTCTTTCGCTTCTTCCACGTTCATTAATCTTTTCATACATGATCGCCGGTTACGGGTTATTTTGAGCTATTATTACCTTTTGCATTTAAATCGCCAACAAACTGTAAACAGTTTGGCAATGATTGTAAAATTGGTATTTGTGATTGTTTTTATGAATTAATGATTCAATAAAAAATAATATTTTTCTGGAATCCCATTTTACTCCTTCAAATATCGATTGTAAAAAAACTAATGGGCCGATTTCAATGGTCTTTTTATTTTAAGATTGGTGTTTCGTAAAAAATGATAAACAACAATAAAACTGTTTCAGTGCGGTTCCAAACAGAAGCTACAGGACTTTTTTTGTAGCAACGTTCACAAAAAACAGCTTTTTTCTTCAAAAAGAAGATGATGAATATTGCGCGAACTTTTTTTTTAAAACTTCAAAAATACTCTGGCTATATATTACTCCAACGAAGTAAAATATTAGAATTTATCGGTACAGTTCAAGTAAGAAATTCAAAAATAAAATCAAGAACCTAAGTTTAAAGCTTCGAAGGAATTATACAAAGTATTCCTGTTTTATAAACTAAAAATGTTTTTTTTTTTGAGCAACGTTCAAAAAGACCGCTTTTTTCCTTCAAAGAAAGTGCTGATGAATTCTGCGTGCACTTTTTTTTTAAAACTTCTACAACTCTCTGGCTATATACCACGAGGTAAAATAATTAGCATTTAATTGTACAGTGCAAGAAAAAAAAATCCAATACAAAACTAAAAACCTACACTTTTAATCTTTTTAAAAATGTTCCTGACATTAAGACTCTTACTTATCGCTGTGAATTTATTTTATATCATTATTTATAATAATGATTAATATGAAATAAGGATTTTGTATCGATATTCTGACAAATTGCAGCGAGACAAGAGAAAAAGAAGATAAACTAGTCTGATTGTGCGATTTGTATTTTTGAGATGCTATTTTTACCTTTTTAGCTATGAACCTCCTGCTTGACTTACTTAAGTGGATTTCCTAATTTTTATCTTTTATGATGGAACGATCTAGACTAATTCTCTATTCGAGCATGTGTAGCGTCGCCTTTGAAAAAACCCCATTCTCTTCATTTGTGAACTCTAGAAGGCACGGCGTGAGGGGTTCCATAGCTATGATCATGCCGTTCAGTACAAGCTATGTTCAAATTTAGTTCACTACACAAATAACAGAAAGAGAAATATCGTGGTCCGATATAGTAAGCCAATTTGAAGTGTTATTTTTACAATGGGTAAAGAGAGCGTCTAAAAAATACAAATAACATGATCCGAGCATATTATCTTTGCGTCTTGGTCCAATTCTTCAAATTATTTATATAAAACCCTAATTTACATGTTAGGGAAAGATTGACAGCGAATAGTTAGCGTCTTATTGACAGGAACGATTTTTTTTCTTAAGCTGTGCAGTTACATGCTAATTGTTTTCACAGACAGCTTTATACGTAGGTTCAGATTCAAAATAAAACCAGAATTAAGGAAACGGTGTCATCTCTATGTTAAAATAGATAAAATTAAGCACTTTTTGCAGTGTAGAGTGTGGTCTATTGGATAATAAGGTCACATAGCAAAGAAGTCGATTAATGTATCGTTGATGAATACATGTGATTACAACTTCGAATTTCGCTCACTGGAAAATCAATAGTAAATTCAACTTTTTTGGACAGATTTTATTTATTCTCATCTCAAAGTAGACAGTAGTGTTATGATTAAGCTATTAAGTAATTAGCTTTTAATAAGGGCCACCTTTGGAATAGATTAAATTTTATTTCACGTACGTTTAAAACAGAACAAAATAAACGGTAGTTACCAAATACTTAATTTCTATATTTTTTTTTAAATATATTAAGGATGAAAAGTGCGCATGAAGACTATTATAACCACTAAAATCCTTATAAATTGACGTTATTTTTATTGTATTATGTATATTTCAGGGAAACATTATTCGCAAAATTCAAGAAGCAAATATCCTTAGCCCTAGCAAATATTTTAAGCTAATATGTCTCTCGTTCAACTGGTGTAATGCAATTATAAAGTTGATCAGCAGTAGAAAATTATTTGGCAGGAAAATTTGGCAGCAAAAATTAACGCAAACGTTCAAGAACGGAGTCTTCATTACGGGATTCTTCATTACTTTGTACAGAGAGTTTATCCTTCAAGCTAATGTTCCGAGGATTCAACTTAGAACGGGATGGTGAGCAAATAGGTCAGTAGTGTGAGAACTGAACGTCTTCCTTAACGAGCATTACTAACTTACGCGCTATTTAGGATTTCAATGTTATAATCGGTACATACATAAATCAATTAAAGTGTTTTCTTTTTACTTCATATTTTTAGCTTAAGTTACTTCTAAGTTTTTCAATAGGTTAGGCCAATTGGATAAAATACTATGATACTGGAAAGGTTATGTCAAATGTAAATCAAAATAATTAGCCGTAGTCAGCGTAGTGATGTGATTTCGAATATAATTTAATATTTGTCATAAACGATATATTTTCTATAAGTGACTTATGAGCAATGGTTTTGCCGGTAGTAATCTAATTTGTTAAAAGACATGTGGGTGGGTACTACCGTAATTCCTTTTTGAACGCCACAATCAAGTTGCACGTGTAAACATAGTTTTGTTATGGAAAAATAATTTTATCTGACCTTTTGGATCTAGAATAGTCAATGAGAATCTATTTTCTTTGTTTCTCTTATTTATTCTTAATAGTTATTAACCGCTCGTGTGTATTCATCTCACGTACTCATGACAGGTCCAACGCACCGTCCAAGCTCGTTTATAAAAGCGGGTGACCGTTCTGAATTTGGTTAAATTCCTTACAAACACACGACTTCATCGAAAATATAGGACACTATTACTGACGATTTCGAAAAGGTAAGGTATTAATTTTTATAATTTTTACAACACAACGTCATCAAGCCTTATTCTTGTGATAAAGGTATTAGATAACAGATATAATACTTAAATACTGGACTATTTTAAGTTATCAGCCAAACTAAGATGTTATTTTCTTTGAACCGATATAAACATACCAGCAGTTATAATGGCTTATTGTTTTTTTTTAATGTATTTGTGTTGTTTTTTTGTTGCTCTTGGTTTTCCATAAAATTAAAAAAAATATATAGAAAACCAAGCTTATTAACAGCAGTTGCGTTTTTCAACGAAACTAAGAAACGCATTTTCACAAATAGGAACGGACCTTTCTGCATTACACGTATTTATCTATTTTTTTTACTGTAGTACATCTGTTTTAAATTAATCAAATATTAAATTTTGGCATCTTAAAAAACATCATGTCACATGCTGCAACATGAGAGAAGTGATGATTTGCTTTTATTTCTTAACCGCAGCACATTCATAATTATTCTATATTTAATTGTTAAAATTCTACACCTATGTATGCATATAATTGAATCGGATATGAATATTGAGACAAAATATTAAATGTGTAATATATCTGATATATTATATACTGTAACATTACATGTGAATTAAAGCGTAACCAACGGATATTGCTTGTTTCGTGCTGTGAGCGTTAAACTACCGTGTATAAGCAGAGAGAATCGTTAAGACGTGCTGTAAAGCATAAGTTGCAGCGGTTTCAAGGATATGCCAGCAAAAACACTGCATTTATCATAAGATGGAAGACGCAACCTGCTTTAAAAAAAGACTTTCCTTTAAAGATCTCCACGTCACCCGATTCTGCACTGCTCAAATTCAACACTTACCGTCGATTTTGAGAAGATAGTCAGCCCTGCCTAAGTTTATTATATCTTCTTGCATCGTATTTATTAAATTCCGGTGTTTCAGTGTAACCTAACTTTTAGGAAACCTGTATCAAAACATGTGCCTGCTAAAAGTAGAATAACTATTGCCTTTGGAAATATTAAGTCATTTGTTTTTTCTTTGAAAATGAAAGAAATAAGCAGCAACATTATATTGTGCAGATTTGTAATTCATAAGATAAATGAAAAACTTTATTCTCTTGACAAAGACACAAGATTACACAAAGATGACACAAGAGTGACTATTCATAAATTGCAAGTGTAAATCATATTGTTTTCATATAAATAAAGTAGCTAGTTTATACACTGTCAATCACCTCTTTTTAGATAGACGAGTTTCGGACGCGTTTTGGGTAAACAGAGTACCCTAGCATAACTTTACTATCTTAAGTTATTTAAGGTATCGTGTAATATCATGTTCATATTTTAATATTCAGGAAATGCTTATAACTTAGACAGTGCACAATAGGTAGAACGAACCGCACTTTGCTAAGGCCCCTTGACTATTTACTTAGTTTTCAGAGCATTGTTCTAGATTTATTTAATTTCCACAATGAACACTTCGGCCTTTACACCAAGAAATGGAAAAAAGAATACAAATTCGCTGAAAGGCAAATAATATTTACAGCCAGTTTTCTATTTAAATTAAGAATGGACGGGAGAAGAAACGGAAAACAAAAGGACCGAGCCGAGGATAGTAAGTGTTTGCGGTGTTAAGTATAGTCAAATGAAATAAGTTACAGAACAAAGTATTAATTAGTTTGTACAGATTGATGAATGAAAGATATATTTAGTTTTCCGCGCTGGAATAGATTAACAGTCTAAACTAAAATATTTTTTCTTATGCGCTGAATTCTCAATAGACGGCGATGTAAAATTATCAAAAGCACACAGTTAGTAATAGTAATAAATAAATAAATAAAATTTTCTGACACTCACACAACATTATCTAGCCCAAATTAAGTTTCTTTAGGAACTTGTGCTAAGGATACTAGATAACTGAATACTTAAGAAATATATAAAAATACATATTGAATAAACTTATTATACTTACATATTTTTTATTGAGTGTCAGAAATATTTATTTATTATTTATTATAAATATTCATGACTTGACGACTAATATCTGTGTTCGTCACACAAATATTAGCCGCCGCCGGAATTCGAACCCAGGACCTCTGGCATAGAAGGTAATGTATGTTACCACAACACCAGCCGGTCTTCAATTGTAGATAGTCCTTTGAATATTGTTATGATTGTGTGTATATCTCTGTAACAGAAGCTGTGATATCATTTTATAAAATACAATATTGTATATTGTGATTACATGTTGTTACATTTTTTTTTTAAAAGTCGGTTAAAGCATTCAATAAGTTGGTAGGCAAGCACAGCAACATTTCTTTTCGTGTTTCTGGTATAGATTTGCAAAAGATAGTTAGGCATGTGGTCGCTTATACACTTTACCACCTTGGTTTGCATACATGTGCTTCCCAGAGCCGCTAATAATAAATTAGAACAGCAATCAATTCACTATAAGCCGCCTATAAGCCGACTATAAGCCGCTCTTAGTCAATTTTAGACACGGTTAGTAAGAACAAAATACTTAAAGGTCGATGAGCGAGGCGTTCTAATGGAATTACTGTCTAAAACGGCTAATATAAGTGGTAGGTACTAAACTTACCTGCCAAACTGTTATTGATTTCGTCGCGCTCAAGGATAGAATCATCAAGAAGCCTTAAACAGTTCCATCACATTCAGATATTGTAGAAAAGGCACTTTTCTAGAAAAAATGCGCGCCTTTAAGTATCTAAAGCTTCGAATATTAGCTTAAACAAACAGACTTTACTTCAACAGTCACTTTACAAAGTTTAACAAATTCCTGCTTCAAAATTCGTCTGTCTGTGCACTAGCTCTATCTACCATCGTTCGAAAAAATAATTCTTGGCTCCGCCGAAACCCAAGTCTCCCCCCCCCCATCTTCCTACGAGACAAGAGCCGCTGGACCGAGGTCTCAGCTCTCTGCGGTAGTCATAGTCCCAGGTCCAGTAAAGGCATCCAACCAGGGTGATTCTATTAAGGTCGAAGTACAAACTGTTTAATGAAGCAGTTTGTAAGCACCCTAAAACGAATAAAGCAATAATTTCCAATATCGGTTGTCTCTACACCGAGTTAAGTTAAATTAAGTGTAATTTGGTCCCAAAATTTTCCGTTTGATATCTACGGAGTGATAGAAGTTTAGGTAATAGAATTATTTATCGGAGTTAATAATTGTTTTAAATGGAGACCTCTTACCTTAAAAATCAGTTAGTTAAATGTATTATAAAAAAAGAACAGAAGTTATTTCAGAGCGCAAAATTACCGAAATTCATTAACCACCACTGGGCAAATTTTGCATGAAAATATCTCTGTTACCCAGAAAAGAGACTCATATTGTGTCTCTTATGAGAATTACAGATACTGTCGTAAAATTAACTGACAGAAAATCTCCCGGTGTTATTAATAACCCCATACTAACCAACTGTAAGCTAAGTATAAGATGAAATTATGAGACAATAGGATTTTACAGCTTGAGCTTGGGAACTATAAAAAATCGTTGCATCATTAATCTTGACATCAGTAATTAACTCAGTCGATGAGTGGAGATGCATCACGTAGATGCCTTGCACGATTACCGACTTTTACTTAACAATGCTTAACGTTTCATTCAAGTTTTCTTTCTACGGAACACAATACTAGGAGAAGATTACTGAGAAGTTGCAAGGTACGAGATTTTATAAGATC
Organism: Stenoptilia bipunctidactyla; assembly: GCA_944452665.1. NCBI lineage: Eukaryota > Metazoa > Arthropoda > Insecta > Lepidoptera > Pterophoridae > Stenoptilia > Stenoptilia bipunctidactyla. Next base: position 26,997,064 of record OX101721.1, on the reverse strand, counting down.
GTTACGACTTAATTGTCTCTTGCGATGGGGTAACACTGTCTGCCTCAGACGCCACTGGTCGCGGGTTCGATTCCCGCACGTAAAGAGAAAAAAAATGTTGCGGGTCTGGGCGTTTATCTATATATGTATTCATGTTATCCGATATCACAAGCTCTGCCTAGTTTGGGGCCATGTAGTTGGTGTGATTGGGGATTTTATTTATTATTTATATCAATAAACAAAACGACACGTTTCCCTGACACTGATCTATCAGGCTTATCAGATTACATGAAAATAGGTTTAGTATAAGTTCTCTGGTGTTCGAGTTATATTGATTTTTTAAGAACTTTCCACTTTTTGTTACTTTTTGTATAATTGTAATAAATATTAAAATACTCACAAATAAAGACAATAATACAACAACCGCAGCACATTCGAGTTAGTACAGCTTTGATATTATTTTAATGTTTTAACATTTAACAACAGTTTCCAAACAACAACTTAAATGTTTTCCAAAAGTGTGGAATGTAAAAGCAAGGGACAAATAAAACATTCAATCACACATGCCCAAATTACACAGCCCACGTTACGGTGAGCAAATAAGTAATATTTTTAAAATGTACATACATAAATAAGATTTGGAAAGTTACCGAATGTTGAAACTCAATTTCGCAATTTAGTCGTATTTGTGGATTTTTCCGTTGCCAAATTAAGGGTGTTCTTCCTTTTTTATACGAAAAGTGGATACAGATAAATGAGAACTTTTTACATGTAAAAGTTTGTTGACAATAAGACGATGGTCCACCACATCTTTTTGATAAAATCTGTATCGTATTTTAATAAAGTAGAATAAATGTTGGTAATGTAATTTTAATTTTCCTGTTTGGGATTTGGATGTGATACATATCCAAGGTATGTTTATAGTGTATACAGGGATTTTAAAATAATGCCGTACACATGTCAACGTTTCCGAAACGACTATTTTCGACAATTATTTAGATTAGGTATTGCATTTGAATATTGTGTAGCACAGAAATGAAGGTTTTTGTAAAATATAAGTGGAAGACGGTGATATTGGCGGCAGAATCTGTATGAAGTGTAAGGAATTCCAGACTGGACAAACTCTCAAATCACTCAAATATGTCATCTTTATCGACCATATTTTAAGCCACATTATCAAGTTTAAATACTTAGAATAATAATGTCCAGTTACGGGTCAGCTGGCAGAAATTTCTATTCGAAATAAGCTGTACAACTTTTCCCATCTATCAATCCGACGCTTGACACCTCAGTCGCTCGTGACCACGGGGTCTGCAAAGACACCGAAACGTCGAGTTAAAATTTAAAAAAAAATGTAAATACGCGATAAATCCGGTTAAAAAGTGTTTTTCAACACACTTGCTCGTAAAGTGAGCCTTATTCTATTGAATTTAGAACTATAAACTGGGCTATAAGTCACGTGTGCATAATATGTTATACCCTAGTGCATAATATAATGAATCCTACAAAGTTGAATTGTAGCTTAGTGCAAATTACATGCGAGTAAACAGAGCATATTTTATTGATCCGGGTTATACATTAAATATATGTTGTGCGGGCCGCGCATGCTGCAGGCGCGCGCGTGCAGCAGCGGCACGCGCAGCGCCTCCAAGCAACAATAGCGTGTGTACGGGACAGGGTTACTGACGCGCAGCAGCTAACAGCTGCTTCAAATAAATTTTATGACCACGTAGGTATGTCTGTCGTATGTAACTCGTGAGCGTTGCTAATTACAGCCTCGGCTCATTATTAAGCCTCGACTGTAATTAGCAACTTAGCTCACTTGTTACATAATATACTATTATTTAATAGTATGAATCGCGAAAACTTAAGACAATATTATAGAAATAAGCTGTCTCTTTGTACATTGTTTAGCCTTTAAGGTATAATAAAGTTGTACCGAAAAAAGCTACAAATCCGAATAACTCGCTTGGTATCCAGGGGTATTACTTCAGCATTGAAAAGGTAGTGTGTAATCGTCTAGTAGCTTCAAATATCCTCTGTTATGAACCGAAAATTACTCAGGAACTTTTAACGTGAATTGAAATAGTATAAGTATTTCTAATTAACAAGTTATATATTTCACTGAAATATGAATATTACTTTATTCTAAAAAATCTACCTTATTTCACTGAGATATTAGTTAAACCGCTTATTGATTAAAAATATGTAATTTAAATTTATAATTAAATAGTTTTTCTACATAGTTTTACAAAACTTTAAATAAAACGCCAATAGATTAAAAATAATATAGAATTTAAATAAGTAATAGTAATAGTTATAGTAGTAATAGTTTTCCTACCTAGTTAACAGTTTTCCTACCTACTTAACAGTTTTCCTACTTAATTCCAGTTTTTCTACCTTATTCCACTACCGGGAGGTCTGATACAACACAGAATCATTTGGATAATGATATCATAATTTGTAAATAGATTACTAAGAGTTTTAAGGCTTTCTTGTCGACTTTATAAAAGCATCTCTAGCTCAATCCTTGGGTGGGGTCTGACCAGCTAATTTAATTATACTACAAATAACAATAGAAAACAGAAATATAATTAAATGGTACAAATTTAAACTTGAGCCATTTTGAACTCATATAAATAATCAGTATTAATAGACCTCTGTTAGGTTAAACTTCACTTCCCAGGCGGGTGTCAATTTTGGTCGGAAGGCCGTATACTGGTGGTCCCGAGAAATAGCCGATCTCCGGAACGCCCACGGTCGGGCCTGGTGGGAGTGTTCGCACTACCGCCGGCGGCGCAACCTCGACGAATCAGAGGATGCGAGGCTCGTGGCGGCCTGCAAATCCACTAAAAACTGCGGGCTGCTATCTGTGCCGCCAAGGAGCGTGCTAGGGAGGAACTCCTGGAGGGTCTCAACAGGGACCCCTGGGGGCGTCCCTATATAGTGGTGGTATAAAGGAAACGGCTTTTAATTATCTTTTAATATAAATATTTGTTTATTGAAAAGTCATGGTACGACAGATGATAGATAGAAGACAGAATAATATTTTTAAATTTGATTATAAAAACCGTAGAGGTAATACTACAAAACAAGGTTTTACTACATCCGCCCTTAATCAAAATAAAATATTAAACGTGAACATATAAGTTAAAGTTATTACAAAGTAAATAACGATAGGAAACTAAGTTATACCCATATACTTCAAGCATCTAGAATGTTTAACAGGACCTAGTGCTTTAGTTAAGACATCAGCCGGTAACTTATCTGTGTGCAAATACTTAAGTTCTATGACCTTTTCATTTACTTTGTCTCTTATAAAGTGAAACTTAACATCAATATGTTTTGTCCTATTATGATGGACTGGGTTGCTTGCCAGTTTCTGTGCACTCTGACTATCTGAGTAAATTATAACATCCGGAGACTTATTCGTTACTTCCGCGATAAATCTTTTCAGAAAACATGCTTCTTTTGTGGCCGAAGCTAATGCCATATATTCGGCCTCCGCCGAAGACAATGCGACAGTCGGCTGCTTTCGTGATTCCCATGAAACGGGACCACCGCCAAATTCAAAATAAAAACCTGTATATGACCGCCGATCCACTGGACGATTTGCCCAGTCTGCATCCGAGTATCCTTGTAACTGACCATCATTCACTTTCCTGTAAGTAATGCCAACGTCTTTAGTTGCACTCAGATATTGCAGACAGCGTTTAGCGACATTCCAATGCGTTTGGTCAAACTTGGTATTAAATTGACTGAGGTAGCTTACCGTGTAGGCAATATCAGGTCTTGTGTTCACTGCTAAGAACATAAGACAACCTATAAGAGCCTGATAAGGGTAAGAAAACTCACTGGTACTAGATTCGAGCTTTATTTGAGCAAGAGGTGTACGAGCCATCTTACAATCTTGCATATTAAATTTATTCAATAAAGATTGTATATAAGTTTTCTGAGTCAGTTTTATTTCACTTTCACTACATTGTATAGAAACTAACAATACCTAAATCTTTCAAAGAAAAATAGTTTTCAAGTTGTCTTTTGAAATTGACAAATGTCACGTCATCCTTGTATAATAAGATGAGATCGTCGACATAGACAGCCAAGACCAAAAGGTCTTTATTAGGCAATACTTTTGTAAAAACGCAAGGTTCTGAGGGAGTTTGTATGAAACCGATTTTCGACAAGGTTTGTTTTAATTTTATATTCCAAGCCCTTGGCGCCTGCTTTAGGCCATATAACGACCGATTTAGCTTTAACACTTTATTTTCTTCCCCCGTTTTAACAAAACCTTCAGGTTGTAGCATGTAAACTTCCTCTATTAAGTCGCCATTTAGGAAAGCTGTATCCACGTCCATATGGCGAACTTTGTAGTTTCCCTGCACTGCAATAGCTAACAGAGTTCGTAAGGATGAGTTGCGTACAACCGGTGAAAACGTCTCGTAGTAATCAACACCTTCTTTCTGACGAAAGCCCTTTGCTACTAAGCGAGCTTTGTATTTTATTACGTTACCATCGGCATCTCGCTTTAGTTTGTAAACCCATTTGCAAGGAATACAGGACTTATGAGTTGGTTTGTTTACTATAGTCCACGTGTTCTTTTTAAGTAAAGAATTATACTCATCATTCATCGCCAATATCCAGTTATCTCTGTCTTCAGCAGTGACAGCTTCACGATAACTTGTCGGATCATTACATAACTCATCATTAACGAGAGTACTATACGAAAAATAATCTGGAGGTTTCCTACTTCTTGAGGGATATCTCCGCCCTTCATCGACTAACGGCAGCTGTACTTCCGCATCTTCACAGTCGACTGCTTTTTCTTCAGTCATCACTTCAGATTGGACAACCTCTTCAGCCGCAGTTGTATCTAGACATTCAGGGACAGTTACCGAAACTTCCTGCTGTTGTGCCTCTTCACTGATTTCCCGCTGCTGTCTATTACCATCTATAAGTACTATAGGAGCTGCCGGACATTCAGCTTCCGAAGATTTATTGGTCTTCAAACCTGTGAAGCAATCTTCATAAAACACAACGTCTCTAGACTTAACTTTCCGTCTTGGATTTACAGCATCTCGAAGAAAATATGCATTAGGGTCATCGGAGTACCCTACAAAAATATGTTCATTCGCCTTACTATCTAACTTACTTCTATGACAGGAAGGAATATTTACAAGTGCTCTACATCCAAACACCTTCAGATGTTTCAGATCAGGCTTTCTATGGAACCACCGCTCATGGGGTGTACCACAGCCCAACGCTCTATGAGGACTTCTATTCTTAAGGTAGACTGCCACTGCAAAAGCATCTTCCCAATAAGCTCTGGGTAGAGAGCTCTCGGCCAACATCGACCGCGCCTTTTCCACTATGGAACGATTAGTACGCTCTGCAACTCCATTTTGTTGAGGGCTGTAGGGGACAGTCGTCTGATGGACTATGCCTTTTGCATTCAAGTGATCAAGAAAACTTTTATTTACATACTCGGTACCATTATCAGTCCTCAGTGTTTTTATCTGCGCACCGGTCTGCCTCTCTACTAGTGACTGAAAGGAGCAGAACTTTTCCTTCACTTCTGTCTTAGACGAGATAAAATATGGAAATATCATCCGCGAATAGTCATCAATAAATAGTAATACATATTTATTACCTTGAAAAGATGGAACCGACATCGGTCCACACAGGTCGGAGTGTACCAGCTCCAACATCTTCGTACCCTTATCGTAAGCCAACTTCTTAAAAGGCTTACGGGCTTGCTTACCCTCCACACAGGCAATACAGCTTCCCTTATCTACCGTGGTATATTCAATACCAACATTCATATTTTTCAACTGGTTCATACCAATGCGGCACAAATGACCGAGTCTCCTATGCCATAACAGGAATCTAGAACAAGAGTCATATTGCACATCAAAAGCATCAATACGAGGATTATTGATAGTACAATCAAGAGTGTACAGACCTCCGTATGTAGAGCCATGTAAAATAGAATCACCTTTATAAGAGAAAGTATCTGCGTTGAAAAAGTTACAACCACTGCTATCAAACAATACAGTAAATCCTTTTTCTACAGCCTTTTTAACGGAAAGCAAGTTCGTATTCAGCTTCGGTACATACATTACATCATTAATTTTATTAACAACATTGGCTTTACTACTAATATTTACATCACCAATACCTACACATTGAATCTCCTGACCATTAGCAACAGTAACCTTACCACAATCAACAGTCTTTAGATCTGTAATCCAGTCCAACCTAGACGTCAGGTGAGTCGTAGCCCCGGAGTCTATGAACCATACGTCCTTTTTGTCAGAGTCCGATAGTACCGTCAAAGCAGTAACATTAGCACTCGCTGCCTTGGCCTTTTCGTTTCTTTTACGTCGTGGACAGTCTGGTCTCTTATGTCCTGGCTCCTTGCATTCGAAACACACCACTTTCTTAGTCTTCTTTTTATTCATTGGTACTGCATTATCACCAGCTCTAAAAGCAACCTGTTCTGGATCATTCCGAAATACTTCACTAAGCAGTTTAGTTTTCACCTGATCAGCAGTTATGGTAATGTTGCTCGTCTCTAGACTCATGATCATTGGCTTGTACTTATCTGTAAGTCCGCCCAACAGGATAGCAGCTACAGAAGCATCTTCTATTTTCTTACCAATATCATCCAGGTCTTTCACTGTACTCAACACAGCATTTATATAAGATTCCATATCAGTGTAGTCTACAAGATTCATTCTATAGAGTTTTCGTTCTAGGGCTAATCTCCGTCCCATTCCGCGGTCTTCGTAAGCATTTTTCAGTTCATCCCATGCTTCTTTTGCTGAAGTTGCGCTCCGGACATAGGTGATTGCAGGACCTTCTAATGTTAAGCAAATCTTCGCCAACGCCTTACGATCGTTACGTAATTTACTTAAAGGTGGAGTGGTATCTCCCACAGGATAACCGTCTATTGCCTCCCATAAGTCCTCATGTACCAAGTAGTTTCGCATCTTGAATTTCCACGTACAGTAGCCTTCACGCCCGCTCAGGCGTATAGCCGAGGGAAGGCTCGAGGAAGATGATTTGCTACTATCACCACTAGCCATAGTGCTTATAACAACGAAAAAACTTTCAAAAAAAAATCTTTACACTTATTCACAGAATTTTCATTTCCCTTTATTTTATATATTCGTGCTGATAACGTATAGTGGTGGTATAAAGGAAACGGCTTTTAATTATCTTTTAATATAAATATTTGTTTATTGAAAAGTCATGGTACGACAGATGATAGATAGAAGACAGAATAATATTTTTAAATTTGATTATAAAAACCGTAGAGGTAATACTACAAAACAAGGTTTTACTACACCCTATAAGATGGCTCGAAATAAAATTCGAGTCAAGGGACGGCCTCTAACGGAGACCCTCCAGCCAGAGTTCCTGGGGGTGGTCGTGGGGGAGCAATACGGAACTCTAATTAAATAAATGACGACGAGATAAAATGATGAAACCTATGCAAAGCTCAAAATCGACCATCCCCAACAAAGCAGAAAAAAAGACTGGGGACAGTGCTCAAAATAAAACTGTCCTTCAATCCTGAATCCACCCTTATTTATACTGAACCTATTTCTTCCGTTCGTCTCGGTCGCCACGGTCGCCTCCTTCGCCGCGTTCATCACATTCACCTCGTTCGGGAAGCACGCCACGCTCGCCATGTTCGTCAAGCTCGTCACGTTCTCTTCAAAGAAATTTTCTTAATATCAAATACTAGCTGATTTCCGTAACTTCGTACGCTTGCAAACATTTAAATACTTCGATACTATCTAGCACTGATGGCTCCGCCTGTGCTCTAATGATACATTACCTCCCCTCCGCCCTATATACATAAAACACACCTTTTTCAGCTTACACCCATCCATTTCTTGGTCAAGTTATACACTATATTAATGCTGTTTTATAACCTTTCCTAAGGATAAACTAAGTCTTAACTAGACATATTAAACTATTAATAAAGGAATAATGGTTTACAGTCTTTAATTATTTTCTTATGATATTACATATATTTGTGATGCAACAATCAGCTTAAACGAAGTTAAGTTAGAAGTTAAGTTGGAAGTTTTGTTAGAAGTGGTCTCCCTTCATATAAAATCTGACACCTAATATCACCGCTCCGGGGATGATGTATTTCGAAATGTGTTTTATGAAGAGCCAGTTCATCTTCGACCTCATATTTACTTACCTTGAGGTGAGATGGGGGTCCAACACGGACTAAGTCACCAATAAAATACCTATAAGGGCAATTAATACACTTAATGTAAAGGGCGGGCGGTCGCTTTCTAAGTGTACCCCGTAGGTACTCAGAAAAAACAAGGTCATAATCAAACTGTCGTGTCCCTACAACACGCGATGGCCTTTTGTATTTGATATCAACACAGCACTTTTAAAATTGCTCGAAAGTCCAAAATAAACTATTACCCAAAGTAAGGAACTTTTCTATTTTCAAGGCCTATGATATTACAGCGGAACTTGTATACTTACCTGAAAGAATAGAAAATTTGAGCTACAATTTAAAATGTTTCCTGAAGAAGTCTTTTGTATAAGAATAAAAATTTTCGCCTGTCAGTCATATACACTTTATTACAATAATTGTATTCAATACAATAAACTTAAATAGTTGTGGAGTAAAAATACCTTAGTTAAGTACAATGTCTGGGTTAAAGAAAAATACAAACGAATTGACCTGCCTTTAGAATTGAATACTATCAACCCTACAACGTAACAAATACTCCTAAAAGCCTCGCTTTCAAATTCTATATCATTATTTATGAACGTAAATAATGTCGAATGCTGTTTGCCAACATCAAGCTGATGCCAGCTACGGCAACTTAATACTAACCGCTCTTTGAAACATCAACCAACTATTACAATAAAAAAGGGTTTGTATGCCAACAAGCCACGGTTGAGTTTTGTTCGTGAATTGGGAAAGTTGTGCAGTTACATACACAAGTGCTATATACTTCCTTTGCTTTTTAGAGTTGCTAGTTTTTACTCTCTTGTATTAAAAATGTAAATCTCACCTTTGAAGTAGGTAATATCTACAATAATTTACAGGTAACATTCACTGTCTCTACGTGGAGATTTTTAAAATATTTTTATTTTATCATTTTAAAGTAATGGTTTTAGAATGTTTTTTTTATTTTGGATACAAAACTTCTGGTGTTCTGCCTACCCCATAAGGGATACAGGCGTGACGTTATGTATATATGTATGTATGTACAAAACTTATTTTGTTTCTTTGGAATATTAGGATAATATGAGTGAGTTGAGGGTATTCATAAAATTTTGGCATTACTGAAATTTCTCTTTTGAACTTACGTAATAAAATAAAATACTATACTTAATACTATACATTAACAGTCAAATTCATAGAAAATAGCTAAGAAACATTTAATATGCATTTTAGCTACGACACTCTTTAAGGTTTATAGAGTGTTGTAAGTGAAGGTGATTCATAGACATCTGAAAATCCTGTTTTAACTAATACACCGTTATTATACGGATTACAATACGAATGAGCGGCAACGTCGCATTTCATTGCACTAGAGACAAAATAGTGTTTTTTTGTGTAATGTATGATTGAAAAGCCGTTTCTTACTGTGGTTCGCCCTAAGGCCATGGATATTTCATTTATCTGCAGTTACAATGGGGAGTTTTCTGACAGCTCATAAAAATTAGTTCAACACACCTCTATAGATGGCACTTTTAAAAAGCCGAAGGCGTTAAGTCTGTAAACTATAATGTAGGTAAGTGGTATTTATACGTTTAATTTCTGATACAGACATCAATTCATTTATTTTACTTTTAAAAATGCAGTGTGGAATAAATTCTTCGCCTTCGCCATTTGTAAAGCGCCATCTATCGAAGCCTTTTGTACCAATTTTGTACAGTTTTGTTTTTTTTATGAGCTGTCAGAAAACTCCCCATTTTCATTTGACAGTTGACACTGACATTTAATTTCATTACTTATTTTTGTTGGATTACTTATTTATAGTTCCCTCTTGGACCTCGCGTAATTACGAACTAAATCGGTAATACGCCGTACAGTATCTTTATTAAAGCGATATCACTTTTTAAATTCAATATCGTCCAGAGTAAAAGGGTCTTATCTTCGCCGGTACACCTTTCTCCTACGTCGCACTCTATTTGCATCAATACGAGCTACGAGGGTGGATTGAAAAGTTCGCGGCCTAGTCAAGAAAACAGAAAAAAGTACATACAAAAATATTTTTATTTTTCGACGTAATCTCCATTTAGCTCTATGCACTTCTTCCATCTGCTTTCCAGAGCTTCCATACCTGTTTTAAAAAAAGATTCCTCAAGGTCTTCAAAATACAGGTTAACAGCGGCTTCGACCTCTTCATTCGTTAAAAATTTCTGCCCACCGAGGTGTTTTTTCAGGTTTGGAAACAGATGAAAGTCCGAAGGTGCCAAATCAGGAGAATAAGCTGGATATGGCAACAATTCGAAACCACAATCACGAATTTGAGCCATAGACTCGACAGACGTGTGGACTCGGGCGTTGTCCTGGTGAAACAACACTTTCTTACCAGTAATCCTGGGCGTCTCTGTTTAATTTCTTCACGTAAACGGCGCAGAAGGGTGCTATAGTACGCAGAGTTTATTGTTTCGCCTTTTGGAAGGTAGTCCACCATAATGACACCCTTAGCATCCCAAAAAACCGATGCCATCACCTTGCCAGCCGACAGAATTGCCTTTGCTTTTTTCGGAGTTGGTTCACCTGATTTTTTCCATTGTTTGGATTGTTGTTTTGATTCTGGGGTATAGTGGTGAACCCAGGTTTTATCCATTGTCACAAATCTGTCAAGAAAACCTTGTGGATCAGCCTCGAACATCTCCAAACAGTCGCGAGAAATCGTGAGTCGAATTCGCTTTTGCTCTACTGAAAGCAATCTGGGGACCCACCTAGCCGAAACCTTAGAAAAGCCGAGTTCATGGACAATGATGTTTTGCGTTCGTTTATATGAGATGCATCATATCTACGGTCTTTCAATATGAGATCACACACTTTATTGATGTTTTCTTCGGTCGTAGACGTCATTGGCCTGCCGGAGCGAGGGTCATCTTCGATGTTCTCTCGTCCACGTTTAAATTCTGCAACCCATTTTTTCACAGTGGTATAAGACAGGGCAGATTCCCCTAATGTTGTTTGCATGTCATCAGCATCTCCTTTGGTGTTAATCTTTTTTTAAACAAATATTTAATCACAGCACGTTGTTCAAATTTCTCCATTAGTGAAAATTTGTTCTACACACGTATTTATATTGTTCGTAAAATTTTATTTAAACAAGATATCAAATTGAAAATTCTCGGGCTAACAATTGAATAATGACAGTTCAAAATGACGGCAGAAAAAATAACAAAAGTTTTTTTTTTAATGGCCAGGCCGCGAACTTTTCAACCAATGTAGCTGTATGTTAATCAAATTGTTCATCACACCCATCACTGACCACAAATTGACGCGTCGAAAAAAAATAATCACAGGGAACTAGGAAGGAAGACGAAGAGTGAAACTGTGAAACTCAAATTATCGGCTGTCATGCTGTCAATGTCAATAACTCGTTAATATTCGTTAACCTTCGGGTAGACTCGGCTGGTAAAAAGGGCTTAAAGAAGCCTCATCCTGATTGTAAATTTGAGATGTTTAGAAAGCCGTTATAGTATGTTTATAATGTCATTTATCGTCTATGAATCATCTGTTTTTGGTTGTGCTTTGTAAACCCTCAGTAACGCTGTTTTAACGTGGATAAATTCTCTATGAATTTGACAGTAATACTATATATACTATACATTTATTTTGCAAGAAGTGGGCCATGGTTTTATTTCTACTCTTCACTGTAATGCTCATTATTCTACGTAACGCATTAAATACTTTTAACGGCATATACTAGACATCTCTTAGATGTAACGTATGTTATAACGTATGTGAATACCTACCAAACTATTCGATTAAATACCTTTATACTAGGCCCAACAGCCTAATGTCGGTATATTTTTTTGTTATTGTTTCTTACGAAAGGTACGGAACCAAGCCTCATGCTGACCAGGCTAGTTTACTAGTAAATATTCGAAATAAATCATTATATAACGTTTGGTTTGTAATTTATTGAGAACTTTAATATATCGGTCAGTATGGAAAGTCAAACTGAGAGATCTTTTCTTAGGAATCATGGTATAAATTTTAAGAAAAACTACATTCACACTTTAAAATAAACTTGTACTCAGCTCGGGAAATCAATCTGGAACCACTATGAAACAAAATCTAAACGATTTCTATTAAGATATTAATTGTGTAGTTGTCATGTAGCAGTAAAAATTACTATCAGACATGATATTATCTAAAATGAATAAAATGCACATTTCAAATTATTTTAATATAAAGTCACAAAATCTAACATCTCACCTAACGCTTTGCTAACGATCACAAATAACCGAAAATCAACCCATTATTTGTGAGTATAACAAGAAAACAGCAACTGAAATCGGTACTTAATTCAGGTAATTCTACATTTTGATCGAGGGGTCGCTAAAGTGGAGAATTATACTGTCACTAAACATCTTCACTTAGGCGTTCTGCCAGTTCTTTATTAAAAAAGATGTCTTCGTACATTTTTGCTTCATTTTTCACTTCTAAGATGTTCCAGAAAATAAACACGATAATAATTTGTGTGAGGTACTATTATGAACGTAATACTTCCACATGGCTGACATTTTAATGAACTCGTGGATTATACAGTGTAGCAGCTTACCTTTACTTTATCCTTCAGAAACACACTTTAATATTACTTCCAGCCCTACTGCAGACGAGCCCTGCTTATATTGAGAACCTAGACGGAACTTATTCAACTTATTCATACTTAAAACCCTCAACTTTAACCGATAAAGCTCACACCTTCGCAACTAAGCCGCAAGTTATAACTCAGAATTTTTATGCTGACATCAAGTAGGTGAAAGTTTTCATGGATATTTAAAAGTTTTATTTTTATAGTTCTTCTTTAATTCTAGAAAAAAGTGGTTTTCACTTATTTTATTTTATTGTTTACTCCGCGTTTGATTTAATTCTTTTCGTGGTAAGTGATGAACATGGTCATAGATGAAAAAGTGGTTATAAATATTTTCCAGCAGTTTCTGTTATTTCTGTATGTAAACGGCTAATTAAGTCATAGTTACTGTGCGTTTCCTAGCCAATTGAGTAAGTGCGTTGACAAAACCAATCACATTTTCATCATTTTTCAAGAAAATAAGGAGGTGTTAAAAGAAAACAAAGGTTGTGTGCCGCTTTTCAAAGTTTTTTTTTTTTTGAAGTTACTCTTCCATGTTTTTTCGTTCACTGAACAAAAGTACATGGTAATACCTATTGCCTAATATAATAAGCGATACAAGACAATACGAAAAAAATATACTCTTTTACTTCTTCTTTACTCATACAAAATATTTTCTAAAACTTTACCAAACATTAATGTTATTAAGAGAAGTTCGTTGTTACCCTCCTTTATTACGTTTTTTATTAATAAATATTTAATTACTATTTTTAATTGCAAATCTTTCGAAGTAGCCTTCAATCTAATAAATTATGTTACAAAAGGCGTTCTCTTTCAAACTCAGAAAAAAAACAACTTTGAAAATTGAGAAGGTCTGCTGTTTGGGTACGCTTTAAACATAAATCTTGTCGGCTTCTCGTAAACTTGTGCCTAAGGATAAGGCTTTTATAAAATTAAGCAAAGGATATAACATTTTAGGAATCGTCTATTAAAATTGGAATGTCTTGTTTTACTGCAATAATTCATTTTCACAAATTCAAACCTGAATAAGTTTATCTTCCATGCCACCTGATGGAAAGTGCGCATGAAGACTATGGTGTTACACGTCCATCCACGAGAAACCTATTCACTCGACACTTAAAAGTTCCAGGACTGTAGTGGTCAGGAAAAAAGGACGCAGGCAGATTGTTCCACACCTTGGCAATCCGTACCAAAAAGGAACTATCGAAGCGTTTTGTTCGACATACATACATACATAAACTCACGCCTGTCTCCCTTTGGGGTAGGCAGAGACAAGGGAACACCAATTGCTTCGATCCATACATACCTCTTTCGCTTCCTCAACGTTCATTAATCTTTTCATACAGGATCGCCGGTTACGGGTACTTTTAACTAGGCCCTTTTTATGAACGTCGCCAATTTGATCGGCGTACGTTCGCCTAGGGCGGCCCCTTCCGACAGCACCATCCATTCTTGCTCTGTACACCTCTTTCGTAAATCTACTTTCACTCATCCTTTCCAAATGTCCAAACCACCGTAGCATACCCTTTTCAATCTTAGTCACTACATCTTCTTTCAATCCGCATCTCTTTCTTATTTCACTATTGCGCACCCTATCACTCAATTTCACTCCACACATGCTTCTCAACACTCTCATCTCCACAGCATTAATCTTGCTTTCATGTCTCTTCTGCCACACCCAAGATTCACTTCCATAGATAAGCGTTGGCGCCAAAACTCCCTCAAGTACGGCAAGAAGTGACTTATTTGGTATAGTTTTGCTTGCCATTATCGAGTATATGGCGCCATTAATACAATTTCCTGCTTTTACTCTCCTTTCAATATCACCTTCACACTTCCCATCTCTTGTAAACAAGGACCCCAAGTATACAAACTCTTTCACTTGTTCCAGTTTTTCGTCCCCTATCATAATATTGCATTCCTTCATATCTTCATTCCTCTCCATAACCATAACTTTCGTCTTTCCAACATTCACTTTCACACCTTTTCTTTTAAACGACTCATGCATCACAGTGACCATTTGTTGCAATTCCGACGCTGACGATGCAAGTAGAACCTGGTCGTCGGCGTAAAGCAGAGTTTTGATCACTGTCTCATTCATTTTTAAACCCCATTCACACTCTTTCAGATCTTTCAAACAGCTATCCATGAATAGGTTGAACAGCCATGGAGACGCTACACAGCGTTTTGTTCTACTTCTTGGTAAATCCACTATATAGGGATGGAAGTTCTGTCTGCGTCTGGTAGTCTGGTAAGTAATGGTTAAAATTATACAATGAATACTGAAGCTGCAAAATAGGTGGTTCTTTTATTTTGATATCAGATTTAACCTTCAGCCAACCTATTTTGTTAGTCATAATTATAGGTACTCCAAAGTATTGTTTTTGAACAAAGTTATTATTTAAAATCAGAAGTAACTAAAAAACATTTCCTACTCACAAAGTATGTAAATCTATACAATACAGTTTTAGTTAGGTCGAATAATAACGTTGCAATTAGTGAGAAAATATATCATAATAATCTCGCACATCCATACTAACCTACAACTAAAACAGGTAAAAAGTATTCCGTGGATGTGCAGCCATAATGGAGTGCAGAGGTTTGGCATTCCCCGCGGTCATATTTCACGAAAATCCTACTCAGCACAACGCCTAGTCGCCACACTGTCTAAGCAAAGCCGATCTGATTCAGCCTGTGTTCAAGCTGAAGCCGCGAAGATATATTTTCAAATATACAATAATACTTGTATGTATAATAAGTTACGGATAGTCAGTTGTTAAGGGCTAAGTATTTGATGTAACGTGACTAAGGTTTTACATCAGTGGTAACACAAAACTATTTATTAATTTTAACATTAATATAATATACCTCTAGGTAACAGTTACTTTCACAGCTGTTATTTATAGGTTTGGCGTTTAGTTTATTCTGAACATGATTTTTAATGAAACGTTTATCCAAAACATATAAATATTAAATTATTATTAAATATTTATTTGCCAGATTTTCTCTGAAACAGCCGACCTAAAAAACCTTCCTAATCTCAAAGGATAGATAAGCTCTATCTCTCACTCTCAATTATCTCTCGCGTGCAACAGAAACCAATTGTTAATCTTAGCTCTACATATGACAAAACCATTATGAACACACCCTTTCATTGCCTTCACTCCATTCCAGCTACAATATACTCCCTCACTTGCATAAATATATACTATATTCCAGTATATCTGATTCTATATTTGTCGTTTTATGGATCTCGTCAAGCCTTGTCGTATACTGCATATTGCTTACACATTTTGTTAAGCAAATATCGAATTGGGACCTCAGTTTATGGGATCTCATTCTTTGAAGATTTCCATTCCCGGCTCGGATTTTCAAGAGATCTCTGAAAGGCGCCACGAATTTTATTTTCACGAGTATGAAGTTTTAAAAAGAACTCTCGAAATTGTCTCATAAAAACCGATTGAAAACCAAAACTATTTATGTTCTGCTTAGGCAAACAACGCTGCCGGAATGAGATCGTATTTTGTAATAATCTGTACAACAAGGTGTCATTGTGCTATATTGTTTTTCGATTTCATTCAATGAAAGAGACTATGTAATAAGAAAATATGAGTTATGTTCTAGATACTTACACCTATAAATAAACACGACTTTTGCTAGCTATGAGATTAAACTGTAATCTTATAAAATGAAAATACAAATGATACAAAATGGATATGGTTTGGGATTACGTGATGGATTTTATATAAACCCATAAGACGTAGAAAAGGAACTTATCCGTATCATTTTATTATTACTATATGGTATAGTAATAATACAATGATACGGATATGTATGTTACTCGATATATATGATTACTCGACTTCTACAAGATTCATAATTATTGTAACAAAACGTTGTTAAGCAAAGCAGTCCATAACGCCCTTTCAAGAAATACAGACTACGCAGAACACAGCTTACATAGCCTAGCACTTTAAGAGAGCACTCAGATCTTTTCCTATGACCTAGCAATAATGACGTCTGCCACTCAGAGACATTTACTTTGAGTATACTTTCACTTAAATTGTATGAAACAATGCTTAATTGTTATAGTTACAGACCACGGGAAATAAAGAACGATCCAACGCTTTCATTTGTATTTTAATTATAGGATTTTCTCTCGGAGTCTTTTTAATTTTGCTGAGTAATGGACATATTTAATTTGGTAAGTATTTTAAAATAGAGACTTAGATTGAGTATTCATTCATTCATTTATTTCGCAAAAAAACTTATACTAATTTACAGGTTGTTGGGGCATCCTTTTAAGTATTAATTACTTGTGTCAGGATACCCCGCTATTCCTTAAAATACAAAATAAATATAGCTAGCGACAATGTTATTCTTAATACAATAACTATATAAAAATGACTTAATAAGTATTAACTGTACTGCTCACAGTTTTTGTTCAAGTATTGTTTATATTTTATTTAAATATTTTCATAAATCTTGCTGGCAAGAAGCAGAAAGTACTGTTAAATTGTAAGTTTCTCAATTTAAAGGTTCCGTTGCAATCCTGGTTGCAACCTGTGCCAAATTGAGAGATCGTGGAAATTATTCACAAAAAATAATTGCTACATTTAAAGTTGAATCACTTATTTACGTTACGTGACGTTATTGTATTCTTTGAAGTAATAATATATTTTATATATTTTTACTTCGAAGCATACGAGTTTTTAAACAAAAAATTATAAACGATTAATGAGAGATGATGCTGAAATTTCAACAAAAGACAAAAGTGACATTTCAAGACTTTTTTATGCTGTAGGTTTGTCTGACATTTCAAAAATCATTTTTACGTTCAGGCAGAAATCAAAAATATAGGAATGTCAGTAAAAATATGACATAAACATGGCATCGTCCGTCCTCTGTGGTCATTATCGATTCAAGTTGTTTTTTTTTCAATGTACACGAAAAGTACTACTAACAAGTAACTAACAAGTTATTGTACGTGTTTTCATTATAGTATTCCACAATTATTTTATTTGGCACAGGTGATAGCCAGATGTCCATATTAAAATGAAAGATGTTATTTGATTAGGAGAAAAAAATTACATAGTAAATTATATTGTGTGGGTTCAACAATGCAAGATTCATTAGCAAGATACCTAAGAAGCATTTTTAACACTCTAAAAACGTTCAGTTCTATCTAGTCCTGCAGCTTCCGCCGGCTTCCGTCCGCACGATCGATTTTACAGATTTAAAGTTCAACGAATATTAATGGTGCTCGAAATTTAACGATAGAGTGATACGTTCTAACCAAATAACCGTTAACGTAATACCTAATGCAGAAAAGAACATCTCAACTCTTTTGAATCCAAGTCTTATAGTGGATTTATAAATATATGTATCCAAAATCGTATATTTAAAAATAAATACTATGACAGAAAATAGATATCTGGATTTTGTTTGTTTTGGCCGAGCATATTCTTACATTGTAGTTTATTTTTGATCTTATCGAGGATTTAGGATAATTTTAAATTGTGCTATAGATTTGGTTATCATATATATACACTCATGTATATATTACAATGCCTTAAGTAACTTCTTGTAAAAGAATAAGAAAATCTGATTCACGTGTAAAAGTAACATCGTTTATAGGTGTATATATTTTTTAAGCAATTCGAGTTTATTTTACAATATATTCAGCATAATATATCTGATATGCGTATAAGTATTTCATGCAAGCATTTATTCTCCGAACTTATAAACTTAATATCAAAGGGATATTAGGAGCAGCTCCCAAGATTCCACCCTAAATGGCTAGCCCCTTAATTTTATTTTGAAATCAACTTGAATTGGTTAATAGTTTAAATTACGTACTGCCTATAGCGCGGTTATAACTTCACGGATACCTTAATTATGAGGTAGGCAGAACACCAGAGGGTATAAGACCATCTGCTGTCACGTTTGACTTTGGAGGTATTAAAATGATGGTGAGAGACTATTGCAGTGACAGGGGGTTAGTCTATTGACCACAAAAACGCCAATAAAACCTTTACAAAAGCGCGTTATATGAGAACCAGTAATTTCAGGGTTACTTTTTTGAATATGGATCATATTCAGCGAATCGTTGCAGTCAAAAGGAGTTTTATTTTATGTTTCAAAAAAACATTACCTGATTAATTTATGAACATTAGATGGCGCTCATGCTAAAATATTACGTGAAAAATTGTGAAAGAAAATATTTGACAAAATACATGATCAAAACACGAACACTTCGCTCGTTAAAGTTGGTTTTGGCAAAATCTTTGAGTACTACGAACATGCTACGCCATCTACAGTTTTTTTTTTATATTCTCCATTGTATTTTGAAATCTAATCTGAAAATTTTTCATTGCAATAAAAAGCAGAAAATACCGGGTGTCCAAAAAAGTATTTTGGAGAAAATTATCCTAGATAGGACTAGTGAAACGCGCGCGCGTTTAGTATGTGTTTTCAGGGATATTTTTCCTCAAAAATCTATATTATATTTATTAAAAATTGATTAAAAGTATATTTAATCAATAACTGTTATTATAAATGTCACTGATAAACCCACACGAATTTCATAACTTTTATGAACTCCAGCACCCACCATCAATCACTAAACGGCAGACAACCACGTTTATTTAAAAATAACTTTTCGAAAAATTGTTCAGTTTTTTATGGTACTTATCTAAAAATTTCAGTAGCGCTGATTGAACCGAGATCTCAGGTTTCTTTTAGCATTTAAAATCCCCTAAGAATTATTCGTGTTTCTTTGCAAAGTACACATCAATTAAAAGTGGGCGTATCAAAAGAGATTTCTAATGACAGAGAAAAAATGTACGAGAATTATTAATGAGATCTTCGGGAAGATATCCGTTTTTTAAAACAAAAGTTCTGGCGATTGTCCTCTTGGGAATACTGAGTAATCATAAAAGTTATTCAGTAAGTATAGGACGTAAGATCGCTTTTTCTCAAAGACCGTTCTTTCTTCAATCGATCTACATACCTAAGAAAAAAAGGCTCTACTGAAAAATATATTTTATTTATATGGCTGCATTTTTTGACATAACACCTTGCATGAAATGATAAAAATTTAGAAGACAGCAACACTATTATTTTCTAGATTCTGTGCATTGTTTTCGTTTTTAGCCCTGACCTTTATTGCTTAAGGGCATCTTTGTTAGCTTTACTCAATATTATGTTTGTTCATAGTTCCGAACACATGCGCCCGGCCGACGCCTGACCAGCGCCATTTGGCTGATCGTTCGGGTTTTGAAAAGGCGGGTGCGGGTCAGGCGCAGAACGGAGGCAGGGCGTGGGCGGTTCGATAAATTAGATTTTGATATTTACTAGAGTGTAAAATAAGGCTCAAGTTATGTACAACAGCGCGTGCACTAAGTATTACAAAAGCAAATAGAAATGGTTCATAATACATTGTCTTTAGATTTCACAATTAAATACGTGAAATAAAACACTTTTAACCTGGCACAATGTTCGTATTTTACATTTTAATTAACTCACTGTTTCGGTGTTTTTATAGACACAGTATCTGGAGTGACCCCAGGGTTTGTAATAATAGCGATTACATCCGGGCAAAAAAGTGTAATTTTTAGTCACCTACTTGTTGTAAAGATTGTTTGGATGAATAAAGCTGTAGCGAAAACTGACAAACCAATATGAACCTTATTTTTTCAGAATATAGCCACCTGATCTTTCAGACTGAAGTGTATATTTTATTTTGACGATTTTTGTCACAGAAATTAACTTAAAGTAAAAGGTTGGCTTAGTAGTACAATTTACTTAGTGATCAAAAATCGGTTTTACCCAGAGTTTTTCGTGAAATCGCGACAAATAAAAATGAGTTAAAAAAACACCATGATAACGAATCAGCAACTATCGCAATAAAATTCGTCAAAATATTACACGTCGCTTCGCTTTTACGCATAAAGCTTTGGATTCCGTACGATTTCAATGTAAAGTAAACTTTAAGTTCCCAAAATAAGCATAGATCAAATACTAATAACATACATCAGCTGCAAAACACGCAATACTAAACTTGTTACTTATTGATGTAATCCGGCCGATTTCGACCACGGCGACTGTCTTCAACTCCGGTTTTGCCGTTGGTGTGCTCGCATGTGGCTTATGTAGCCAATTTTGGTTGTAAAATCTCTCACACATTGCGAGCATGAGAGCACACCGTTCACATAATTAAAGCTGACAACCGCAGATGGTCGGGCTTTCAACTCGTCGCGTTTGGCATCCAGCTAAGGAACAGCCAGTTTTCAGAGGCTTGGACGCTAGATTTAACAAGCGCTCTCCACTCCGGCCGCCTGGCAGCCTGCTGCTCCCACAGCGAAGGATTGATGTCGCACTGCTTCATGTGTCGCTTCAGCATATCTTTATACCTGAGGAGTTGTCCGCCATGCTTTCACTTGCATTTCCTCAAGTAGGAAATGGTCCAGTACACGAGACCATTTCCCCACAAATAGCCCTAATATCCGCAGCAGGTCACCTGCTACGGCTGGCTACCGGCAGGGAGAAGGTGAGCGTATCTCCTTCTCCGTCCCCACTCCACCTAATTTGTTATTTTTTTTACATTGTCGCTGAAAAACCTGTTTCTCTCTGAAGTTTCTACGAATAGGAGTGCTCGTACCTTCCAAAATATTGAATTAAATAAACCTAGCAATGCGATTTTCAGTCGCAAGTGTGTTTCCACTGAAATCTTCTTCGACTAAGCCATTAGTCGACATTTGTTCGAAAATTTTTAACGACTTTCAAAGTCAATCCGCTTTTGAAATTATTAAGCCTTAGTTATTGATTAAAGGTGAATATTCGAAATTAAGGGGTGTAAATGATTTATCGTTTATGCTTTGAAAAGTTCTTCCTTAAGTTGTTCCCAACTTGTATAAATTGTTTAAATTTTGATTGTGATAATTTGCCTGGAGGCAACTTCATAAAATATTACTAATCCTACTAGGGTAATGATTTATTTGTAAAGCTAATAAATGGAGTTTACGGGTTATGATAAAATTACAATGTATTCGATTTCTTCATTTCTTATATCTAACTTACTTCACAAAACTGCTTTGCAAAATTTATATGTTTAATGAAAGCACTTTTAAAGAGCAATATTAAAAGTTTTAAATATAAAATGAAGTAGTGAAATTATCAAATAGAGCAAAATTTCGCCCAACAAAGTTACTTTATGAACCAAACGCCCGTTAGTAGTACTTGGTTTCATAGTTTCAGTGTAAAGTTTTATGCAACTTCGAAGCAGCTAAATAGGAGGCTATCCCCTGGTGTTGGAGATATAAACTTTTATATCTTGACTTTTTGCTGCTTAGGGTAAGCCTACGCATGTTTTTCTCTTTAAAATATTATATTGTTTACTCGTATCATGTCTTTTACAATAGTGCAAACACCTGAATGCATTCATCATTCTAACATTTCTATAGAAATCAGATTCATTAATTTTATAGTAAATACAATCATAGAAAAACAAATAACAAGACCTACTCTCGATAATCAGATAACATCTACTAATGGCGGGTTTCAATATTATGAAAACTGTTCGTTTTTCCTACGAACAATAGAAATCCCTACCAAAATGCCTTTCTATATTCAAAATCTTGACATCTAAACCACTGCTTACGAACTGTTTGACTGTAATGGGTTGCTAGGTTACATTTGACCA
Organism: Stenoptilia bipunctidactyla; assembly: GCA_944452665.1. Classification (NCBI taxonomy): domain Eukaryota; kingdom Metazoa; phylum Arthropoda; class Insecta; order Lepidoptera; family Pterophoridae; genus Stenoptilia; species Stenoptilia bipunctidactyla. The sequence continues at coordinate 26,974,540 of OX101721.1, read as the reverse complement.
TTTACAAAATAAGTCATTATATCTAGCCAACGACGACGTAACAAGTTATTAATTTAAACCAATGAGGTAAAGGTAGCATGGCAGTCTGCTGCGGCCAATAAGAGTTATGTTTTCATTACGTATGACCAATTAAAGAATAGGTCATTTTATCTAGCCAACGACGTAAAAATTTATTCATTTAACGAAATATCCTATCAAATATCTGTCAACATATCAATAATCCAGTTTTCTCTTTCTAACTTATCTATAACTGTTTTTGAAAAAAAGGACGAATATTATTGAATGACATAATTTTTCTTTTAAATATTTACTTTGACGTCATAAAAATGTGATTCAACCAATGGCAAAATTTGTCGAAGGATTGGCGTTTCGTTTTGCGTAAGCAGTTAAACGCAATTATTAATAAAAAGCTCTAAAAACATTCTATAATATATTTATCTAATACTAAAACATAGCAAACATAAATTGAATAAGTTTATATATTTCTTTAGTTCAAATATCATACAAATAATTTGCGAATGCGTGATATTCTATAAATCACATATCACCTATTTTCTTGGAAGAACGTCACGCAAGGAGGGCCCATGCCAAATTTGAGAACTTACAGCCCGTAGCTAGTAGATATTGTGAAACGCTACTTTTTTCCTACCAGTTTTGTACCTGTACCGGTTACGCATAGCAGTCAGTTGAATATTGAAACCCGCCATTAGTAATGATTACTTGGATTGTGTCCGTTACTTTGTTATGAGCATGAGGATTATTGAACATGTAAAGACAAATTATAGTATTTTACCTTAAGTTCTGTGCAATTATGATACAATTCTAGGGACTGGCCACCGAAACATCGACTTAAAATTAAAAATATAAGTTTACCGACAGATCCAGTTAGGTGATGAGATTCATTATTTATTCACTCTATTTCAATAATCAAGAATAACAAACAAAGCTCTATCAAAACTACACAGGAACTTATGTGATCAAATATATTTTGAAAAATCGGTTTTAGGTTTGATTATTATTATTATTTATTTATTTATTAAAGAAACAAACAGCTTAAAACATTACTTATAAACAGAATTAACAATAAATATTTCATTAGCCAAAATAGTTTCCAATTTTAATTTAAAAGTCGTTAATATTAATAGTATGTACCTAATCTGATACAATTTCAATTTAGTTCTGACAATGAATGAGATCTTTTAACTCTACTAAATTTTAAATTACTCAACCTTTTAAATTACTAAATAAAAATTTAAATTAACAAACCCAATTTAAAATTACTTTAAAGAATAAATCATGTCGTATTACTTAGGTGAGAGTTACAATATTTTTTTTACAGATTTAATGATTTGATGAGCATTTTACCTCTCTAGATTTTTTATACATTTCTGAAATAGTTGTACCGTTAGCGTTATGCCCGGGGATTAATGTTCAGCTTGAGTAATTATACTTGATCCAGCGATAGTAGAGTACACTCGAACAGCTTAAAGAAAAACATGTCTATAGCCAAGAGAGAAAACAAAAGAGCGTCTTATCTTATCTCAAATTTCCTAACTCCTATCAATTTCTGACCTTATAACAAGTGTAATTTAATCAGACGGACAACGTTTTCCCCCAAAAGTGACAAAATAGAACATTGATTGCCTATTTGGACTAAAAACAACGTCTGAGATTAGTGCAGTACATCCCAGCGTACGTGTGAAATATATCCTGGGCAGCTAAGGTGAGTAAAATTGGATGGATCTCAAATTAGAGAATTCGTTAAAAACACAAGATGGTACTTACGCTTTACTCAGTCTCAAGACGGTACTTGACTACATTGACATTAGAGAGCACTCTATGATGTTATAGAATTATAATATGAGATAAAAGACGTGAAACCGTTTTACTTTTTGCTATGTATCTTATTTTTCTATGGTTTTTATTATGGAAACGGTACAATGAAAGGTTACAAAAAGGACCATGCTACTATTTTGAAATGATAAACTGATGGAAGACTGCGATTGCCATTAGGAAATTAACTTTAACTTGAAAGTAATAAATGATATTTCATATCTAACATTAACGGAAAGATTTTCTTTCAAAAGTAGAAAGGTACGAACTACTTCAAACTGAAACGGTACAAATTCTATTCAGTTGAAGAGACTTTCCGGTGTTCAATTCAATTCCTTTGGCGTAATGGTAACCAGTCTTCGATTCCATCCGATAGGTGTATTTGCGGTTGTTGTATAAATATATAGTGAACATAATTGGCATGTCAATAAGAAGTTGTTTCTTTTGGGAAGGTATATTGATCACGTATTACGTTTTTCATTTCTTTTAATAAACGTAAAGTTATGACCATATTTTTACTTACATAAAGGGTGCTGACAATGTTAATACAATATGTCAAGTAATAAAACTTTAAGAGCAGTTACTATAAACTATTTCATCGAGGAAAGTACCCGATATGGGGTCAATTCCAAAACCCTCCAGCGACTTTTTTTAACTAAAGCAAAATTCACTTAATTTTTAAGACAACGGCAGTTAAAACTCTACCTCTTTGAAATAACATCAATATTGATATTATTTTGAAGGTGTAAAGTAGTTAAGGCAATAAAAAGCTTGTAGTAATATTAATAAGCCTACTTTTAAGCTTAAGATTTGATTTCATAGACCTGGGTAATAGCTAATTCAAGGGCTTCAAGTTTAAAATCATTTGTAACGTTTTAATTTTTATGTTTTGATGTGTTTTATATGTTCACCTTGTATTAAATAAACAAGGGCATAAATAAATAATAAACATGTAATTCAAAAGTTTTTTCTTCATCGAGAAACCTAAATAATAATAGATTTGAATGAAATATAGTATACTATGAAATATCCCTATAAAGGTATCATTATTTGACTAGGAAACGACGGCTTCCATGTTTTTCTTCAGTTTCCGAAAAACAATTGAGACAATTGACCAAGAACATTGAGAACAGGAAGTTTGAAAAAAAATGAAAGATCCATGTCGGAGACTTTACTTAAAATGCGTTAGTGGGTTGTTTTATGAATTTACTAATCAACCTTCCAAAATGGAAGGTTGTCAATTCGTGTGTATGTTTTTTTGTGTCTTTGTTACACGATTGATCGATGTTTAATATTCTTATTTCATATGATAGGTGATACTTCAGAGGTATCGATCGAGGACACCTCGAAAAATTTTAATTAAAAAAAAATATGTATTAATCGGAGCATATTCATACATTGACGACCTTATACTTTAACCAAAATTTTGACGTGAAGTGGGTTTTTTAAATGCTCTGCATTCGTTGATTATATTTACAAATATTTTAGGAGCTCCTAAAATATGTCGGTCGCGGCTTGAGGTGCAGTTTTTAATGTTCAAAGGGTGTGTTTATTGTTTACGTTTCACTGCTTGCTTGCAATCCCCATCCCGCAGGAAACAAGCAGTGAATCACCGGTAAAGCACCTGTGCAATCCCGCACGTATGTTGTGTGTCACTAGTTCTTCGGAGTCGCTGAGTAACCAAGGTAGTAAAAACTACCACAATTAAGTACTAGCGATAAATATAGTACTTAATTGTGATTGGTTTCTGGAAAGTTACGCCAAATTTAATCAGTTATTATATAGGTATATTATTCATTTCGGTAAAAAACAAAAATTCTAGATTCCGTTTGATGAATTACCATTACAAATGTACGACAAATGACTGTATTGAATTTTTTGGATATCTATAAACTTACATATACGTTTTAGTTTTATAAATCTCGATGGGCAGGCTATCGATCTTGAAATAAATGTAAAAAGTTTCGGGTCTTCTGTTTGCTCTCAACCTATGAATTGAAACGAATCTTCGTGTAGGCTTTGTAGGTTAAGGGAAAATACATTTTATATTACTGACTCTGTTATGAATTGATTTTTCAAATAGTTACACAAAAAAAATTGTATTTCTTCGTTCGTTGTCATATTATAGCGTCAGTAATTACTCCGTATTAGCGTGGATCCACCTCTACGGCGCCGCGCCGTGCCACTGCGAAGGCGCCGTGCTGTTTCACGCTTCATAAAATCTTAAAATTATCTCCATCATGGTTCATTATAAAAAATCATTCTTTGCACCAAAAGGCACACTTTTATACGGCGTACATTTTTTTACGGTTTTTCATACGGTAACGGCGCCATGAAACGGCACGGCATACGGCGCCGTACCGTAGAGATGGATCCACGCCCTTACATGTAATGATGAGGGCGGCGCAGGACAGAGCTACGTGGACAACCTTGACCTATGTCCAGCAGTGGACGTCACCAGGCTGATGATAATGATAATGATGACATGCAAGCCATAGAATTTTAATTAAAACTCTGATTATTATGAATTATGTAATAATTTAGTAATCCGCATAGTTCATGTGAAAAGCAGGCACACATTTTAATTTACACAGAGTGACTGGTGGGTCACTTTTGATATTCAAGGACGTGATAGTTTGAGATCATATATGAAGAGAAAAAATATAATAAAAAATAAATATTAATTATTTACTGAGCAAACTTAGCCAAAAATTAAAGAATCCATTACGCAACGCATGGCGCTAGCGTTTACAGCGATCCGCGTGCCAGGTCAAGTGCCGCGATTGACTCAGTTGTATGTAAAGTAAATAGTAACATAGTAGTATTTATTTATAGGGAATGCTATTGAAATGTTTAGTACCTACTTTTATTACATAATTATGATCAGAATCGAGTACATATTGCTCTCCTTCAGTGTCTGTCAACAGTCACCCTGTATAATATGAGTATAGTTTTTATTTTTACTACAATCTGTAAAATATTTAAAAGCTATCGTTAAAAAAACGACATTGAAACAAAAAAATAAGTCCATAACTTAACGAAACCTACTTTTTACAAAAGCGTTTAATAAAAGAAAGGAAATTACGAAATGCCTTAATGAAAAACAGGCACCTTCTTGGCCGTTTACTCTGTTTTAACAAAATCTTCTGTAAATTCGATTATGAACGTTTCCTCCTCAATATTCGTTTTGATTAAAAACACCGAGTCGTGGTATAACTTAATTTTCTTTATTGCATACTGAAAAGTAAAGAGGATTTGACAAAAGTGATATTTTTATTTCGCTACTTGTCGTAAAAAACAAAACAATGGTATTCATACAATTAATTTAATATTCAAATTTCTGGCCAGGTTAGATTGACCTTGCTTCAGCTTTTAATAAAATAACAGTTTTACACGCACACGAAAAACTGTTTATCATTTCCTAATTAAGCACTCAGAACTTAGCAGTCAGAACAGTCAGAACTTATTTTTTTCTTTTGAAGCTTTGTGTGTCAAATAGGTTTACTCCAAAACGGTTTCTATTAAATTTAATTTTATTTAGTATACTGCAGCCACACATTAAATTGGTTAATTTATTGCAAATAATTATTTCAGTTTACTGGTTCTTATTTTTCCGGAGTAATAAATGATATCGCAGTGCACTTCCATAATAAATAGAGTAAAATATTAATGGCGCTCGATATAAATGAGTACTTAACTTTATAGCCACAGCATAGATAAATAACATACACACGCATAAAACGTTTTACGGTCTTATAAACCTTGATTTAGATATCAAAGTAAAATATATTGTGTTTACAAAACATCACAAAAGACGAAAATAAAAAGGGCAAATCGAAATTATCTTTACTCAGCAGGACTTAGAGTTTTAAAAGGCTAAGTTCATTACATTAAAGTAAGGAAAAAGTTTTGTTTAGTTGTTTTATCTCAAGCTTTCACGATTTATTACATTCTATAAATTACAATTTTTACCGGATATCAACACAATACTTTTTAAAGTACCTACTGCAGTACCGAGTGTCTCTCCCTTGGGTGACGCAACGAAGATTTAGGTCTAGGTTTAGGCCGTAAGCGAACAAGCAAGCCCAGTGCCGGTAGGTGAATGGTCGAAGTATATTTATAGTATATGTGTTTGTTATTTTATGACCACGTATGTATGTCTTTTACTCACAAGTGTGTTGAAAAACGTCGTATGTAACTCGTGAGCGTTGCTAATTACAGTCTCGGCTCATTATTAAGCCCTCGCCTGCGGCTCGGGCTCAAATCACAGCCTCGACTGTAATTAGCAACTTCGCTCACTTGTTACATACGACGTTTTTCAACACACTTGTGAGTAAAAGACATACATACGTGGTCATAAAATAACAAACACACTTGATAACAAAGCTGTGAATTGTAATTGAAAAATGGCGCCGAACCTCGCGCATGCGCGTAGGTTTTTTTTTTCCGTCAAATGTGTCAATGTCTGTATAGCATATACAGCCTATTTTAAGTTTTTATTTAACTATTTTAAGAAAATTTTTAATTTGGAGTATTAAATGCAAATATTTTAATATTTTATGACAAATGATTGTAAATTGTGAATAATTTGTTTAATATACAAATTTATTTTACTAATATAAGGCGCAAACATTACAAAATGTATATGGATTTGAAGTGGTATAAAACCTCTTTGTTGTTTCTGAAAATATTTAGTGTATAACCCGGACCCTAAAATATGCTCTGTTTTCTCGCATGTTATTTGCACAAAGGTACAATTAAACTTTGTAGGATTCATTATATTATGCACTAGGGTATAATATATTATGCACGCGTGACTTATAGCCCAGTTTATAGTTCTAAATTTAATAGAATAACGCTCACTTTACGAGCAAGTGTGTTTTACTTGACCTTTCGCTCACTTCCCGTTTGCGTTCGCTCCCGAACGGTCGTGTATTCGGACCCGAGTGTTCGTATTGCGCTGCCCTTGTTCCCTCCGCCGCACTCGTGCGGGTAAGGTCCCAGGCCAAGCTCCTTTCGGAAAGTTTTTTCTCTTGTGGAGGCTGTGTGGTGATGGGGCTAATTCATATTTTCGGGGCGGACCCGACTGCTGCCGGCCGTAGCACCGCTGATCAGGTGGATACGTAACCGTGATAACTAAGCCTGATCGTCCGCCGTTCACCGGCAATAGGTCCCTACTAGGTCGCTATTTTTTACAGCGCAGTTTGTGCAGCCGTCTGGCCGTTCATCGGCATTTTCAAATCTCGATAGAATTCCTTTTCTGCCCAGCATAATGCCTCGTAAAACGTTGCCTCCGTGCAACGAAGAGAATTGTGAAGCCTACCGCGTTATACGGAGGGCCCATCAATCACTTGATCAACAGTTCCTTGATCAAGCAGCAAAATTTTCCAGTTGCAAGGTATAGCTCCTCAAAACACAGCGGAAATCAGACGAATCCTACTCGCAGTAAGCCGCTCAGCTCGATGAACACGAAGCCGCTCAGGCTCAACTAATTTATGAATTTAAACGCGAGAAGGTTAGCCTTCAAACCGAAATTCAATCCTTGCGTAAGCAATTGTCCGCTCGCCCTCAGGTCACTCCGGTCGCTTCCTTTTCCCAGGGGTTTCAAACCGATTCTCCAGCGTCTCCAGATCCATCTGAGTACGTTGATCCCTTTTCAGACTGCATGTCGGTAGATTCCACCGCATGCAAACGGAAAACTAGCCCACCAGGTAGTGAATCCGACTCCGCTCCTTTAGTTCCAGAATCTCCTGCTCAGTTCAGAGAGGTTCACAAAAAATCAAAGTCAAAGAAGAAGAAGCAAGACGCCTTTCAGTCTTATTACCATCCGTTACAGCTGCTCCAGCCGCTGTCCCTGCCCAGCAAATTGTTGCACATGCGTCTGCTCCCACGGTTTTTGTTTCAGCGATCCCGGCGTCACAGGCTGCGTCGCAATCAGTCTCGGCTCCGCCAAAAGTCAAGCCTCCGCCCCCGTCTTTCCACGGGACAAGAGCCGCTGGAGCGAAGTCTCAGCTCTCTGCGGTAGGCACAATCCCAAGATCCAGTATAGTAAGGCATCCAACGTGGGTGACTCTATTATAAGATCGTTGTCTGTTCCATTTCCGATTACAGGAATCTTACTCGGCTTCTTGCTGATCAAAAGCTCGAGTACCACACTTACGCCTTTCCTGAGGAGCGTAAGAGAACCTCAGGAACGTGCCGTGCGAGCTCTCGAACGAGCAAATCCAAGAGGACTTGTCTTCTCAAGGCTTCTCCGTCGAATCTGTGCACAAAATGCACAGCCGCCGAGGCAAGCACTTCCCACTTGCGCTAGTAATCCTAGCAAACAGCCCGAAAGGGCAGTCCATTTTCAGAGGCAAACCCACCGTGTGCGGTCTTTCCAACATCCGCGTCAAGATACCACACAAGCGTGGTTTCCCCGGTCAGTACCACCGCTGCCAATTGTATGGTCATGCGGCGGCAAACTGTTTTGCTTCCCCTAGGTGCGTCAAGTGCCTAGATCCGCATGGGACCAAGGAGTGCTCTCGCACTCCCGAATCGCCCACCGCCCCTTCCTGCGTCTTGTGCGGGCAGTCAGGGCATACAGCAAACTTTCGCGGCTGCCCCAAGGCACCGCGTGCTACCAGGGCTACCGTGAAGCCCATCGAAAACTGGAGAGAGCGACTTCAGCCTAGCTCGGACGCTCCTCCAGTCATTTCAAAGGCCCCCAAGGCCTTTACTTCTATCGTTTTAGGTTAGCAACGCCAGGTCGCGACTCAGTCGCAACCGGCTGCCAAATCGGCTTCCCAGTGCCAGAACGCAAACGGGTCTCATGACCGCATGGCGTTCTGGATCCAGCTCGCTCCCATCGACGAGATCTTGGCTTTCGGCGCCGCTCTCGACGCCAGCCCTGAGGGTATCAACGGTGCTCTTCCGGTTCTAGTCAAGTTCGCTCCCCTTATCAGGAAACTCCAGCAAGCTCAACGTTTTTAAACGTAGTCCCTTTCTTTCCAGCATTCCTATCTCAGAGTGAGTTGATCACTCTAGATAATCTCTTAGTTTCAGGATGCCGCTCACTTCGCAGCCTCTACTACCGATTGGCTGTCGCTCCGATTATGTTCAATAGCCTTCTTTAAGGCTGAACATAAAGGGGGATGTTTAGTGGGTATACTAAGCCGGATCTGAGTGAGTCTCGTGGCCGAACTTTCGGTCCCCACACTGTCTGGGCACTCTATACTCCGTTAGCCACTGGGATTAACAGCATATAGAGTGCCCATTCGTCCGTAACAGGATTCATCCTCCTCCTGCTAGAGCTTGCTTTAGTAGGTACCAAACGTTTTTTGGGATGCTAAGGGTGTCATTATGGTGGACTACCTTCCAAAAGGCGAAACAATAAACTCTGCGTACTATAGCACCCTTCTGCGCCGTTTACGTGAAGAAATTAAACAGAAACGCCCAGGATTACTGAGAAAGAAAGTGTTGTTTCACCAGGACAACGCCCGAGTCCACACGTCTGTCGAGTCTATGGCTCAAATTCGTGATTGTGGTTTCGAATTGTTGCCACATCCAGCTTATTCTCCTGATTTGGCACCTTCGGACTTTCATCTGTTTCCAAACCTGAAAAAACACCTCGGTGGGCAGAAATTTTTAACGAATGAAGAGGTCGAAGCCGCTGTTAACCTGTATTTTGAAGACCTTGAGGAATCTTTTTTTAAAACAGGTATGGAAGCTCTGGAAAGCAGATGGAAGAAGTGCATAGAGCTAAATGGAGATTACGTCGAAAAATAAAAATATTTTTGTATGTACTTTATTCTGTTTTCTTGACTAGGCCGCGAACTTTTCAATCCACCCTCGTACATATATAGATAAATGCCCAGACCCGGAACTTTTTTTTGTTGTTCTGTGCGGGAATCGAACCCGTGACTGGCGTCTGAGGCAGACAGTGTTACCCTATCGCCAAAGTGGTCGTCAATCAGTAGACATATGATAAAAAACTGCTCTTAAATGCTTCTAGATTGTACCAGTAGAACACAAATTGTATAATTATTTTCACCAAATATCACGACGCTCTGAAGATGATATATCAGAGATTGTATATTCTTTCCACCTCATCGACATTTAGCATCTCTCATAAATATATTAATCAAATGCGTGATATGCTTTTCTATATCGATACTGGCACTGTTCATTTTATTATTGTGTTATATTAATCTTTAACCTATTTTGAGAGATTTATTCGAATAGTTCTACTTTTAACTGTGTTATCAAATAATAGTAATTTAAGAGCCTGGCTAACGAGAGTAGGCTCTGGATGTTTTGCAAACGTTTTATATGACAGTACTAACACAAACGTCAAAATCGAATTTCTGGTGTCACTGTTGTCAATCGAACAATTGTTGGTTGTTTTAGTAATTGAGATTTTGGAATGTTCATATTTGAAAATGAATAAAAAAAATAGATAGTTTTGTAACCAATTCAGGAAACAGCGATACCTGTGACTCTGATGATTCATTGCATATAGAATTGCTGGATTCAGATTTTGATCACAATGAGTAAAAAAAGTTATTGTATTTTGTTGTTTTAATTTTAAACCTGATTGATATTAGTTGTCTATCGTTTTAATGATATACTTTTCAACAAAAACAAGGGACAATGCCAATTGAGTTACTTTTTACGATACTTTTATAAAAAAATTCATCAAGAATCAAGTTAGTTTAATCCATGTATTTCGTACTATTGTCGTGGTTGCCATGATTGTATTTCTTTAATTTTCCTCGGTTTTTCAGTCTCTACTTTCAGCCCATGATGACATCTTCAGTGGCATGAACTTTACAAACGTGTGTCAGTCAGTAAATTCATGTAATGTCACCCACTGGATTGTCAACAAAAATATTTTAAAAATGAATTCAAGTCAACATCTTAATGTACTTTATATCCTTTGTTTCTTTTCTTTGCGGTTTGTATATAATATTTGTGTGAATATAACCTTTCCCCGATTTTCATAGACTATGTTGACATTTAATATTAACTTTATAATGAGGTTACTTTAGATTGTAAACAAAATACCCATAGAGCTATAGATATTTTTTTAAGTTTGATATTTTTAAACAGCTGTAAAGGCTTAATTCTTTGTCGATTTGATGCCTCTGACGTCGTCATCAAGGTTAAATAAAGGTCAAATCTATTTTCTTATAAGCTATAATAACACAATGTTTATAAAATATTTTAAATGGGCTGAATTAGTTAGAAACTTTATTACACGAAATGCTTTTTCATACGAAGTAAATAAAAAAATTAATATTGCCCATTCTCGCTCTCTTAAAATAAAGTAAAGTAAAAAAATAAAGTTTGGTCGTTAATATAACCTCACAACTTGTATTCTACCTTTGCTAGGCATTAAATTAGATTAAAAAAATAAAGGTTAGTCGATAATATAACCTCATAACCTGTATTTTACCTTTGCTAGGCATTAAATTAGATTAAAAAATAAAGGTTGGTCGTTAATATAACCTCACAACTTGTATTCTACCTTTGCTAGGCATTAAATTAGATTAAAAAAATAAAGGTTGGTCGATAATATAACCTCATAACCTGTATTTTACCTTTGCTAGGCATTAAATTAGATTAAAAAATAAAGGTTGGTCGTTAATATTACCTCACAAATTGTATTCTACCTATTCTACCGTCAAGTGCCTTTTTATATTTAAGTATACCCTGAGGACCTTACTTAAAAGATTATTTCATGTTTCGATGCAAAACATAAAAGTCATACTACGAGTATCTGGCGTTGAAGACGTCAAGTCAAGTTGAGGATTAAGAAAAGGATTATATTTAACTACTCTATTGGATACGTCCATCTATACACATTCACGAATACTAGCGTAGTATGATCTTTATTGTGTTAGGTTTTAAGTTCAGTTTGTGGACTTAAAAAATATTTTTGGTTCAGGTTGGCTTACTGTTTAAGGCGCAGCGCAGACGACAGACTATCCGTGACGCACTTTTTAGTCTGTGAAAATAGAACCTGTGCAATTATATGCAGTAACGCACACGACGCGCTAAAAGTCCGGCACACAATAATTTGACAAACGTTTGTATAAAAGTTTTACAAACTAAATAATTAGCACTAGTAACCGTCGTCTGGTATCTATTAAATCATACCTTATGAAGTAACTTTTGCAGAACGTAAACGTAAATTGTGATTGAGATAATTTCTTGCAAATGTTATGAATTGTTATAATTCCAACGGAATATCATTTTATGGGAACATCGCTACGTAAAATAAATAAATGCCATTTTAAGAAGCCTCCAATACGATTCTAATGTAACGGTGACGGCACTACAAGGTTATGTGGTGGAAATTACTGTAAGTGTCATAGGGATCAAGGTTCGCCGCGCCGGCTTTAATTGCTAAATATCTCAATATAAGTTTTCTCTTTAATACAAAAATTTATCCCATTATCACGATACACAAAGAAAGGTTTTACAGATAACACGGAATAATTGATTCAGCTTTAGTTCCTCAGAAATCTTAAAGATTTTTTAAGACTGCGCGAATGAAACCCTTTCTTATGATAACTCCCTTGACCTACTGATCCACTTAATATATTTATCTCCTGTTTCAGCCACCATTGCAGTATAAGTAAAAAAGTTTTTTTGAAAATAAAATAATGTAATAATTTCACTTGCAATAAATGACTGGTTGTATTATAGAAGGAAGTCCCAAAACTCCTATGGGAACGGAAAATATAGCAGTTTTTTGTTTGAATGAAAAATCTTATTTTTTGACTGCACAGAAGCGAAACTTGGCATAAAAGATCTTTCAATAAATAAATAAAATCCCCAGACAATCACACCAACTACATGGACCCAAAGTAAGCATAGCTTGTGTTATGGGATACCATGTAGCGAACTAGGGGGGAACCTAGAAAATAAATACAGAAATAGATAAACACCCAGACACGCAACATTTTTTTTCTTGTTCCGTGCGGGATTCGAACACGCGACCACTGGCGTCTGAGGCAGACAGTGTTACCCCAGCGCTAAAGTGGTCGTCAAAATGGGTGTCTGGTTGTATAATTTTTTTTTTTTTTTTATAAAATATGGATGGGACGTTTGTCTTCCATGACACCTGATGTTAAGTGAACATGAAGACTAAGGTGGTACACGTCCATCCACGAGAAACCTATTCACTCGACGCTTAAAAGTACTAGGACTATACTGGTCAGGGAAAATAGACGCAGGCAGTTCATTCCAAACCTTGGCGACCCGTATCAAAAAGGAACTGTCAAAGCGCTTAGTTCGACTTTTCGGAATATCAACCACATACGGATGGAAGTTCTGTCTGCGTCTAGTAGTTCGATGGTAAAAGGGTGAGGGTTCAATTTGCTCAAACAGAGCACTCGCGCACTCACCAAAATGTATCCTGTAGTACACGGTTAAACAGGCAACCTTACGACGATGCTCTAGGGTCTGTAGTTTTTTGGTCGTAAGGTCGACGTTGTTAATTAATTTACGGGCTCTTCGGTCAACGGAGTCCAGCGCTTCTAGTTGATATTTGGCTGAACCATCCCAAAGATGACTGCAGTACTCCATGCATGATCGCACTTGAGCTGTATATAAGTTAAGAAGCTGTGCAGGGCTGAAGTACCGCCGTACCTTCGAGATGATTCCCAACTTTTTCGAAGCTACTTGAGCCATGGACACAATTTGTTGACCGAAGTTTAAACTAGATGTTATAGTTACGCCTAAAAGCCCTAGATGGTCAGTGATGGGGACAGATACATTTTGGAAAGTGGGCGTTAATGTGAAGGTGCTCTTTTTTGCGGAGAATAGACACGCCTGAGTTTTGGACGCGTTGAATTTGACCAAATTCGACTCACCCCAATCGGATACTTTCCGTAAGGTCAAATCAACGCGCTCAATCATTGACTTTCTTAAACTTTGGATTTCACGGGGGCTCGCTCGCGCATTGGATACGTATCTCTCTACAACAGTGCTGTCATCAGCATAACTAATAATGCCCGGTGTCAAAAGGTCATTAATGTGCAGCAAGAATAATGTTGCAGAGAGAACAGATCCCTGAGGTACCCCGGCATTAATTGCCATTTGGTCGGAGGAGAAGAAGTTTCTGATTTCTCACAGGAAGGGTAGTTTAGTGCGGACGAGTTTACGGAAAAAGCTCGTTTTGAATAAAATGCTTCCATGCTGGACTGGGAGAAAAAGAAAAACATTGAATTTACCAGCTGTATCTCTTCCCGGGCATACTGTTAAAGTCAGGGGGCGATTTTTTGTGGGCGATTGGCTGACCTCCTGTCCCTCCAATAGTCTTTCTACATCATTATAATACCTCCATACTTTGTCAATCGTGACATCAGGTGTTTTATTGCCTCTGGTGTCCTGCCTATCCCATATAGGATACAGACGTGAAGTTATGTATGTATGCATTTTTATTCAAAATTGTGGCGGATTTTTGTTAATATTTCATCGTCATTGTACATATCAGCTCGACGTTGCAGTGTCTTTTGTTGACGGCGGCCTAGTTAATCAAATAGTTAATCAATAATCTTGGGTTACTTTGAAATTGATTCTAACTTTGAATAGAGTCGGGCAAATGATTTTTTTTTAATTTACAAAAAGATTAAAATGCTGTCATAAATGGTATGAAGCAATATCAATCATGCTAATTTAAATGAAATCAGTTTTCAAATATATTTTCAAGTTTTACCAACCTATCATAGTGCGTTTCTCGACGGGTTCTTTTTACTGTGTTACTTTTCGTAAAAATTAACCGGTTTAAATGACCATGAAAAACTGATGCATTGAATGAAATAAACAGACTGAGAAACAGGTCAAGATAACTAAAAAAAAAATTAATCAAAAGAAACCTCTTTAAAAACAAGCTTTTATTTAAATGCGCCTGAACGAAAAAAAATACTTTTACACCAAATTTTACTTTTACAAACTTTATATGATTGTCACGAGATTTAAGTACTCGTATTTACGTATCGAAAAACATTCACATCAAATTACTTAATTTACATGTTTATATACACAAGTAAATCTCGCGACAAATCAATATCATATAAATTGTGTCAAATCTGAAATTACGTTATAAGTGTACAGTAAAAGTTCTGGTGTAAAAGTTATTTTTTTCCTATTAAGTGCATTTAAATAAAAGCTTGTTTTTCAAAAGGTTTCTTTTTATTTCATTTATTTTTCTTGTCTTTTGAGTGGTCTCAAATGACTCACTCAAAATTAATAATATTATTTAAGGTGGCTTTCGGGACCGGGATCGGCCCAATAATAGAGAATACACGGCCTAAAAAATATTAAAGTGAAAATTTTACTCATTTAACAAAAATAATCGTTTCAGTTATTATATTCGATATTATTAATGTAGAACTGATTACAACCATTCATTTCGAAATGTATAGTCAATCTGTAGGTTGATGAATGTCAATAAATGATCGTAAGGGTGCCTATACAGTAATATCTCAAAAAATAAGTGTATTGCAATACATCAAAAGGTTTCTCTTTTATCCTGGACTTGACAGAAGATATTCTTGTTTTTAATTTACCAAATGGCTCTGTCTTCTTTATTCTGATACCGATTTATATTCGATTGAGTTGAAAATAAACGCAAAAAAAATCCTAGTGTAAATTTCATATTTCAAAGTCAGTTGGAGAAAGTCATGGCGTATTAATAAGAAAGACAATGCCGATATTGCAATTGAGTATGTAACATTGCATGTACAACATGCGTCACATACATTTTATAACTAAATTATTCTTTGATATTATTTACGAAGACGAGTCTTCAGAGTATAATCTTTTTAGAAATTCATGAGATATTTCAAATGCCATTCGTATTTTGCTGGAAATTGCACAGTCTTAGGTTGACCGTGATGAACGCCATCTTAACCGAAAACTATACGAACGAATGGTATGTCAGTTTCATATAATTGTTATCTCCTGAAGCAGGGCCATATGATTTCTGTAATATGTCCAATGGCACCTTTTACTAGACCCTTAGACATATTAATATTGTAACGAAATATCACCTTGGCCCCAACAAATATTTCTTATGTCATAATAATATGCGTCAAATGTTAAATGACGTTATAAGTTAACAGTACGCCCCCAACGCCCCCGATTTCGTTTTTATGCGATAAAAAGTATAAGTGGTATATGTATATCTGAAGTACAGTCAGATGACGAAGTGTAACCTATTATAAAAATGAAATTCAATAAAAACAATGTGTGTTTGGAGGAATGCGCCACCTATCCATGCCTAGAGGGCTCACAAATATCCACCGCTGCCGTGATTCGAACTCTAGCTTAGAAGGAAATGTGTGTTAGCATTGCCGGTCGTCAAATTACATACAAGTGTGTTATACTCAGCAAGCCCCTGCATTTGATACCCATATTGTAGGAATGCAATTAAAATAATTGGTCCACCATCTTGGGGATGGCACCATGTTGAATTTCGAATGACGTCACACAATTAACATTGCATGTTCTTCCAAGTACAGTTTGGAAAAAACGTGATATAATACTTCGATTAATAATGCGTGAATTATTAGTACCGACCGGTATAAAATTAAATCTTATTTTACACTAGCTGTAGCGAAAGAATAGAATAATTACTCTTACGGAACTAAAGAGAGCAATTTTGGCGAACGTAGTCCTCTATCTCTTAAAATGTATCGCTTAACGTCATCCGAAGCTTTACATAGCTTTATAGCTTGATATCCTGCACTATTAATAGTATAAATTTTGTCGATCTAATATACCTTAGATAAAATATACCTCAAGGTGTCCCAAAATACTAAAATTGTCCCAACTTTTTTGTAATATAAGTTAACCACAAGCCTAAAGAATGGCAGTTTAAATGAATCAAAGTCTGCATTCTTAAAGCCATATTATTAGTCGTATTTATTTAAATTTCTTTATGTCTCTGGTACATGTACATATATAGTCATTCTTGATAAAACTTCCAAAAATAAAAAGAAAACAGATAAAAAAGTTTTTGTTAAGATTTTTGTGTGAAGGGTTATTATAAAATTTCTTCGTACGTGGACAATAAAATTAATTGAGTGCAGAGCTTGATATCCTGCACTATTAATAGTATAAATTTTGGCGATCTAATATACCTTAGATAAAATATACCTCAAGGTGTCCCAAAATACTAAAATTGTCCCAGCTTTTTTGTAATATAAGTTAACCACAAGCCTAAAGAATGGCAGTTTAAATGAATCAAAGTCTGCATTCTTAAAGCCATATTATTAGTCGTATTTATTTAAATTTCTTTATGTCTCTGGTACATGTACATACATAGTCATTCTTGATAAAACTTCCAAAAATAAAAAGAAAACAGATAAAAAAAGTTTTTGTTAAGATTTTTGTGTGAAGGGTTATTATAAAATTTCTTCGTACGTGGACGATAAAAGTAATTGAGTGCAGAGTGTTTTGGACAGATTTTCAATTTCTTATTTTTCATGACATACCCCAAATATTCACTTCACACTCCAATGAAAAAGAGACGATGAAGAGTACTTTTAATGAAATTAAAAATGCCTACCTTCAAAATGAATATTACTTTAACTTTTGTTTTGTTCACATACAATCTCTATAAACTATTTTACATGTATGTTTAGATATTTAATATTGTCAGACCATGAAATCGTGGAATTTAAAATATGAAAAAAAAATACTAACCAAAAAACTATTTACAGACAGCTGCTGTTTATATTAGAATCTTGGTTGGTGTGGTAGATGCACAATTTGAAAGCTATTGTCATTAATATACTTAGCAATACTTTCTTAAATACCCAAATGTCTGTATACATATCACAATGATTATTTTGAAATAAAAGTGATGATTTAAAGAAAATATTAGGAGAAAAGGTTATAGTTTTGCTGCTAAACTTATCACAATAGTGTGATTCCACTATTTTCTACCTTTTTTCATAAACATTTCCATTAATTATCATAAATTAAAAGCTGACGATCCTAACTGGAAATCAAATCAATATTATTTAATGTAATAATCTGATTAAACTACGACCAAACAGGGCCAATTAAAGCACTGAACAATACTTGCTAGAACAGCGCAGTGTGCCGTACATTCAGCTGGAATTAACTATTTATTTGCTGTCTAATCTCGCTTTTGTCTCACAGTTAATGTATCAGCAATTGTCTGTAGCGATAGCGGGGGAAATTGGAAGCATCAGTGTACGTACACTACGTTGTTATATTGATTCTCTAAAGTTAACAAAAGTAGGTACAGTAAGTACCTACCTGCAAATCTAAGGAAGCTTTACAATTGTACCTTAGTTTTAAACACACACATACACCTTTGTATGTCTATGGGTTTGAATTATCTATTACCTTACGTGTAGATTATATTTGCCTTAGTTTTTCAACAACATATTCTACATTAATGTATGCTATTTGGCAGCTCAAACCTTAGAAAACAGACCTATGTTAAATTAGTTAATACGACCCTAAATTTTTCTTAGTTCTTGAATTTTGTGAACTTGAGGTCAAAAGAATTTGCTATTACTATTTTTTTTTTTTACCTTAATTTAATGTAGACTTTTATGCACCCAATTTAAGATACACATAAATTGTGAGGTGACGAATCGCTAAACAATTTATCTAAAACTGAGAGTTTGCGCCCCGCTACCCGCAAACACCCCGATACTTTTACGCGGCTTGCGAGTTGCATCTCGCAGTCGACTTCGTAGCGTCACGACAGCCCTGATAGCTGTCAAGAGAGCCCGCTGGAACAGAGACTTCTATAGAGTTGCTCATACAACACTTTTTAATTTATTTTTATTTACATAATTATAAATATCAATAAACCTAGTTACAATCAGTTGGAGAGTATGATGATATATACAGGGTGTTAGGGTTAGTACTGATGAATATTAACAAAAAATATTTGGCCAAATTCAGTGTATAAAAAAGTTATGAACTTTTGAATTATTATTTTTTTTTTTTTTGTTTTTTTTTTTTTTTAATGTTTCTAAATGCAACAGTACTCAATAAAATTGAATAACTTTTATTTGATCTTGCACTACCTACTACTACTAAACTACTTAATAGTTTTTAACTACACTTTCAAAATAAAACATAGTTTGTAATGCCTAATTAAAAGTGAGGTATAAATGCAATGTCAAAGCCACGCCACTTATAAGTTAGATACGGCAGATTATATCAAAAATAAACATGAAAGGTATTTTTTATTTTATTACATGTAATCATTTGCATTTGAATATTAATAACGCCACATATTTATTAACAATTTACACAGTTATAAATATGAACATTTGATTTTTTATAAATTTATTGCTTCACTTATTTACAGTTTATCTACTAAATTAAATACAAATTACTTAACATATTTTTATTTCACACATTACTTAAGTAATATAATATCATTTATTACTGAAAACAGTTACTTTTTCACTTATAAAAAATACTAGAAGTAAACAAATAAAATACAAGACACACTAGCATTTACATATTTGTAGTTAATATTTAGAAAATGGTATAACGATATTTGAGGTTGCAGCATTAGCAACTTCATCAACGCCAGAAACAGAATTATGAGTAATATTTGGGTCAGTATTTTTATTGTATTTCCAATAACGTACTCTGGATCACGAATTGACTCATTCCTAATATGTCTTGGATCGACAAGTTCAGGAAGAAGACAATCGTAATAGAATTTTAGCAATTTTCGTTCCGTAACATCTGTCCAAAACTTGTCATCTTTTTCTATGATTTCCGTTTTTATTTTGTTGTCGCCATACCATATCCCCAACAGACAATATTTCATTTTGCAGATATGCAATTGTCCCTGAATTTGGAAATACCAATCCGACTTTTGGTTTATGATTATGTCGCCATTTTTGTTTTTTGTATAAATGTGTAGCTTGTTCTTTTTAATTGCCTCTTCTATGCCAATTTTAAAAGGCGCTATGGGACATTTAATTTCTATCAGCATATCACTTGTAATACCATCGGGCGTAGCACCTAGTAAAGGATATTCTTCATTGATAAATAAGCCGCAATTTTCAATTTTGACTTTATTTATTGAAGATAGTTGCTCGAGAGCTATTTTCTCATATTTTTTTTTCTATGGCAAATAGATTGAACATGATCAATTCTGGGTGTATACAATAAATTTTTAACGAAGTTCTTGCAAGAATTTGTTTGTTTTCTTTTAATAATTTTGCCGAAATTTGAGGCTGTTAACATATTCCGTCGCAGCTCCAACCATTCCCCTGATTCACTTTGTAATATGGTTCGTTTTTCGACGTCTCTACGTTCTTCATCTGTTCTCATCAAATTTTGCACAAAAGTCTCTTTAGCTTTTTTTAAAGTATCTTCGTCTAAGTCCGGTTTATCCACTACTATCCGGTATATCATAATGTTGATGGATACGTGATAAAATCTTACGTGGGCAGCACGTATTGTAACTCTGTATAGATCGGTGAATTATGGTCTTGTTTTCTATAATAAACGAAATTATAAATTAAAATATTATTACTTCAAAAGAGAACTGATATTTGAAGCAAGTAGATCATTAAATTAATATGAATGTAGGCAAGTATTATGTATACATACTGTTCCGTAAAATCAAAAGTCATTGATTTATTTTCACTGAGATTCAAAGACGACTCCATGACTGTACTCTCCGAACTTCGTTCTAACAATTTTTTTCTGAAAAGTATTTTTGTAATTATTTATAAAAACCGTTTATTAAAATTCAAATAGTTTTATAAGTAGCAGTCGACTTTTAGTTATAATAACAGTAAATTGCAATTGTGAACCCATACTACAATTACCACGAAATTGCGATCGACTTTTCATAAATCAAAATAAATAAATTACAAACGCAATATAACTACTCTCACATTCTTTAGAATATTTTTTGGACTACTAAGTACCCAAAAAGTAAGACCTTTTACCTATTACCTATTACTAAGTATAAATACTATTATAAACAAACAATGTGACTGACAAATAAAAATGACGATTACTTACCTTTTCTTAGTCATATTTTTACATAGCTCAATAAAACAAGCTTTCCTTTTCCTTTTAGAATAGCCAACACATTTTTTTCCCATTTTAAATTAATTATTTGTAAGTCGATTTTGCGTTAAATTTTGCACAGCGATCGATGGCGGGCGCTTGCTCGACTGACATAGACCCGTCGTTGACAGTGGTCACCGGGGGACTGAGGTCACTGAGGGGAGATTGATTTCATACAAGATCGCGCGCGGACTAGCTTGTTCAAAAAGGTCGTATACGACAAAATGATTTATTTCGTTTTAATCAAAACCTACAAAAAAGTTTTGAAAAACATAACGGGCATATTGTGTGTAATAATAAGGCTAATTTACTAAGAAAATGTTGGTTCTATAACTGGTCTAGTTTGCCCGTAGTATACAAATCTCTGTTTTAAGAGGTTTCTTTGACAATTTTTTCTCTGTTACAAAAGTTAACAAATCGTGTTTTTGCAACGGCTAAAATGGAGTCAATTAAATGAAGAATCATATTATAAAATATCACTTTCATATGTTTTGTAACTGCTGGGAAAAATCGAGATCCCCACCACCCAAATTTCCAATTCGTCGTCTTTTCTCGGTCGAACACTGTTCCTTAAGAATCAGGAGTTATTCCTAGTTTAAGGGGCAGGGTCACATTTGTAACTAAAGTTATTATAATGTAAAATACTTTAGATATTAATTTATGTAAAGTTATGTGTGAACAATAAATCATTTTATTTTTTATTATTTTTATTACAGTTACTGAGTGTTTATTTTGTCCGGCTGAACCCCCTTATAGTTCCTCTGTGCCAAGGAGTTCACCATTTCATTATAGTTGAAAAGGATTTTTATTCTTGAACATGTAATTTTTGTCGTCCCATGAATTTTTTATCTAATAAGTATTCATTTTGGTCTTCGTGAATTACAAAAAAGTCTCACACTGACATATTATATTGAAACAAAATTGGTATATAACTGATATAGCCAAATAACAATGGACTATTTTAAACGACTCATCTCACGTGAAAATAAATTGAACTATGGTTTCTTAATTTTTTCTATCCAAACTGCCTGAAATAAGTTCTATTTATTTTTCTTTAGTTTATGCTGCTTTATAGAATCGTTTTATTTGTGACTAAACGAACTTACCTAAGTTAAGTTCTATCAAAATTATACGATGTGCTTCTTCTTGATTTAAAAGATCAGTAACTTAATTATTATATTACACACTAGCTGCTGCCCGCGACGTCGTCTGCGTGAACGCTATGCAGCACCAAACGCACCTACGATTATAACACTGCTAGCGTGATAATATGTAGCCTATATGTTGACCCGACTTCTTAACTATCTTCATGCCAAATTTGAAGTAAATCCATGCAGTACTTTTTGAGTTTATCCCGGAAAGACAAACAGACAAACAGACAAACAGACAAAAATTCTAAAAACTATATTTTTTGTTTCTGTTTCGATTGTAGATCATACCCCAAGTATTCTTTTAAAAAAATATTCAATGTACAGTTTTGACTTTCCTACCATTTTATTATATGTATAGATGTAGTCTCAGATCTCTAGAACTTACCACTCGCACTTTCGTTGATAGATAAAAAAAAGGTTCAACCATCTGTCACACTATGTAGTCTATGCAGCCCTATCGGGCCTCGTCATTTTGTTTGGAGTGAAATATCTTTTGAAGATCTGTATTTCTTGTATCAATGACTTAGGGTATCTTGGGTGGGTGGGATTTTGTTACTTATCTTTCAGGAAGAAGCATATCGTATAATTTTGATAGAACTTCACTTAGGTTAATTCGTTTAATCACAAATAATACTTCTTGCTTCTTCCTTCAGATAAGTAACTTCATTATTATATTACACATGTAGTTATTGAGAGAAGATACACGAAATATTAAAGGTCGAAAAAGTATTCAGATTATTTTGTTTTCAACTTTTCAGTCTTAGGTTTAGATTTTCATCATTCATTAAAATCTTTACCTTATTATGTTATTCTTTGTAAATACAAATAATGCATATGGTATTACTATCATAGATTGATGTGAACCATTTTTTTAAGTTTTAATAGGGTCAGGGATTTTAATAAGATTTTATCGGTTTTTCGTATTGTTGATAATATTTTTTTATAATGTCTGCACTCTATGGGCTGTAATGAGAGCCAATAATGTATCTAATACATTGTTTTTGCAAAGACTTGCTAACTTGAAGTACCATATATGAGCTAAGGTTTTAAGATGATTTAAAACGCGAGACGTATCGCATGTAATATGATACTTAGGTAAAACCATGCCATATGTTTATCTGTCTCGATTTCTGAGGCAAGTATCAAACTCAATGCTGACCTGTATGAGTTAAGCGTACCGTACTGAGGTCCATTTTCAAATAATATTGTAAAGAATTGTAGTACCTGGAGAACAAATCTCTGTCTATTTCTTGAAACATACCTTGTATTGTTTCATCAAAGCATCTTTCAATGATACTATCCTTACGTTAAAACGCTCTCATAAATACATCCTGGCAATGTATTATAACCACCATTTTGTAGGCCCAATTTGTTGGCAAAATTAATCAGCAGGGTAGAAATGAATTCATTTTGAAATTAATAGCTTTTCAAAAGTGGGTGCAGACGTTGGCTAGGCCGCAGGGGCACTATGACTATATCTGTGGCATTTATAGCAGATATGGCAGGATCTCTATATTACGACATGTATTACAATTGCGGCCCAACTTCTTTAGGTACAATTGTTTTATATACGAAATCAGCCAGTGTCCATTTGCACCAGCTACTTTATTTTCACTAGATTTAATGTAGAATATTTAAATATTTCTTGCAAATATTAAATGGGGGTATTATATATCGGACATCCGATTAATATTGCTGATCGCTATTAAGTTGTCGATTCGTAATGACAGCTATAAATAATAAATAATTAATAAATATTTCTGATACTCACATAACGTTATCTAGCCCAAATTAAGTTTCTTAAAAAACTTGTGTTATGGATACTAGATAACTGATATACTTAAGAAATATATAAACATACATATTGAATAAATACATAGTTTTTATTAGAATAAAGTTAAATAAACATATAAACATCCATGACTTGATGGCTAATAATAATGAACATAATAATGTTCATCACACCGATATCCGCCGCCGCCGGGATTCGAACCCAGAACCTCTGATATAGAAGGCAATGTATGTTACCACTACACCAGCCGGTCGTCAATTATCAGGTCGTCAGTTGACGATCGTGTAGGTCTTCTGCGATTTTTTTAAATGTAAAAAGACGGTTAATCATACTAAATAATTGATTTTCATTGCTTTTTCTTACTTCCTACTTTCGACCAATCACAACTTCGATACCGCAAGCGACACAAAGCCCTTAGTTGAGGCATCAGAAAATATTTCAATGGGGCAGCTGTTCTCTCTGATCTCATGAACGGAGCTATCGACAGCCTTTAACCACCAACTTAAGCCCCTTTGAACATTTTGGGTAATAGACATATACCTCTCATAGTCATCATGACCTTTCGGTTCAGAAACTTGCATCTTTCACAGCTTTTTGTATAAATCATACCGTATTCAATGCCTGGGCACGCCTCGCGCCGATACAAGAATCTCAAGTACTTGTGCAAACGCTTTAATTTTATATCGATTTTAATAAATATATTTTATTAGTTGATTTTTAAATGTTCTTTTTATCGACGGGTACATTTCTAATTTATTTGAAATAATTATTACCCCCAGAGGGGTTCAATCCACTGTTCATACAAACTCAAACTCAAACTCAAAAATTCTTTATTTCGTAAGTATTTAGATACATTTGAAATAAGTCAAATAATTTACAAATTGAACTGAATCTACCACCACTTCGGAAAGTCGATCTGTTGAGAAGAAGTGGCAAGAAACTCAACAGCAATCATCTTTTAAAAATAAGAGAAATCATCTTCTTGCATCCGGATATCACTTTTCACATCAACACTTATCCATAAATCTAACAAAGGGTTAATCTTAAATATTTTAGGATTTTATTATAAAATGAAGCGTACACATCGACCCATGAACGAGTTGATCTTCTGGAGTCTACTATTATATTTATACAATAGGCAATCAAGTACTAGACAGAAACGTAGACATAGATATAGAGGTAAAGATAGAAGCAGAGATAGACGTAGCGATAGAGGTGAGAGAGAATACAGGTAATGTGGATGGGGATGAGGATAGTCGTGGACAAAGACAGGACGTGGACATGGAAATGGGGAAGTCGAAGTCAAGTTGAAAAAAGTCATAAAGTCATCAGCAAAACGACCTGGCACCACTAGCAGCACCCGTTCACGAGTATAACGCAAGCACCAGCCATCACCCTCCTCAACCATATTTTAGGGAAGAGGGTGACCCGACACCCGACGCTACCGCTAGCCTTGCCGCCTGAGGGAGCATGACGTTCTTGCTGTTGTATGGACAAGAAGGAGATGGTGGTGGTGTTGGATAAGAAGGAGATGGAGTTGGAAATGGAGTTGGAGTTGGAGAAGGAGTTAGAGATTGAGCACTTTAGAAAAACAATTTACAACCAAGGACTTTTATCGTCCATATATTCAGATATTGTATAAAAGCCTTTATTACACAATTTTTGTTTAATAGTTTCTTTAAATTTATCAAGCGGTAAGTCTTGAATATTTGTGGGAACCTTATTATAAAAACGTATGCATTGACCCATAAATGAGTTAGTGACTTTATGAAGTCTACTATCATAGCCGGCTAGCTTATACTTATTTCTAGTATTAACATTATGTAAGTCACATTTTCTACGGAACATGTTTAAGTTCTTTTTTACATCAGATTTTCAAAGATATATTGTGACGCAAACGTGAGAATATTTATTACCTTAAACTTATTTCTAAGTGTCGCTCTAGAATTAAGTTTGTAGATTGCGCGAATAGCCCGTTTCTGCAGCACAAAGATAGTTTTAATATCGGCGGCATTTCCCCAAAGGAGAATGCCGTATGTCATTAAGCTATGAAAATAACCAAAATATACCAATCGCGCAGTAGCTTCATTAGAAATATTTCGCATCTTTTTGACGGCATATGCTGCAGAACTAAGTCTCTTCGCCAATCTTTCTATGTGTGGTCCCCATTGTAGTTGAGCGTCTAGGGTTATGCCAAGGAACACTGCTGAATTTACAGGGCTCAATTCTTGTCCTTTTACAATTAAATTAGTATTTACATGCCGGACATTAGGCAATGAGAATTTTAAAAATTTAGTTTTATTTTCATTGAGGAGCAGGTTATTGGCTGAAAACCAATTCTCCACGATTTCAATACAATTGTTTACTTCAAAGCAATTCTTTAATTGCCTACTCACTTTAAAAAGAAAAGAGGTATCATCAGCAAACAATATGACCTCACACTTGTCTTTTACCATAAATGGCAAATCATTTATATAAACTAAGAATAAGAAAGGCCCAAGAATCGATCCCTGGGGCACTCCCATATGTACTGCTGATCCCAATGATCTCTTTCCATTAATATCAACTCTTTGCATTCTATTGCATAAATAGGATTTTATAAAATCAAGTACATCTGCGGCCACCTCGCATACATTAAGCTAGATTATTGAAAATATTTTTATTCTTACACTAAGTAAGCAAAGATTAGAGGCAATACGTATTTTTGTGGACAAATAATTGGTTATTTGTAAAAAATACATTAAAATTTATTGTAATATTAAAATTCTTAACTGTTCTTCCTCTTCAAACACAGTTATCACAGCACAAATGGAACGTAGAATATGCACAGGCAGAGAGGATACATAATTATAATGATTAAATTGTATCATAAACGATACACACTTATAATGTTTGGGTATAACTCTTGAAACCAGTTTTGTTATTGCGTGAATATGTTACACATATTCATTGTTATATTTTTATGTTAAAAGATCACGGTGCAAAAAATATGAAATTGTGCTATTTTATCGCAATTAATCGTTTAAGAGCTGCCTTATTACATTTTAATGCGGAATTATAAGAAAGATTGACAATTTTTTACTTAATGAGCAATCTTAAAGAAATACTTGTAATACTCTTTGGAAGGTTTGAAAGATTTTGTTTACTAAATTAGGTATAAAAAATACTTTTTATTCGATTTTAAATTTTTTACAATGATATTTGTCATGAGTTTTAAAAACATAAAAAAAAACCTGTTATGAATTGCATTTGCAAGACATTGACGGTTCTATCTAACGAACTTTTAATAGTTTATTTTAAAACCAAGAGCTATTAAAGAGGTTTAATGTGATATTAATGTTTTCTACACATTCCTTATAACTCTACCTACTAAAAAGAATCGTTTAAGTAACTCGTAGACATGTAGCCAGCGGTCATAATCTTAGTAAATACACATATGGGGCTATATTCAGATCAAATGGCAAAACTTTAAACTCACAAAGAGACGTCAAACGTTAAACTCACATAAAAAAACCAAAGGTATTTTCAAGATGAGCTGTGTATATTCAGTAATGCACGGGCTCCATTAGCGGGCTACGGCGAATATTCGTGTTATCGCGATAAGTGTAGCCGGCAGCATCGTCACAACGCGAAGTATTCGGGCGAAGACGATGTATTATCGGGGCACTGTCGGTAAACTGCCGCGCATCAAAGGGATTTGTCGCGACAATATTCGCTTGGCTGGCTACACCTACGTCAATTTAGTGTTGTCCAGACTTTGATGCGGGACATACGTGCTTGCGTTTTTTTACAATATGGAGTGGAGTAACCAAAAAGTATTAGAGTTTATTGAATTGTACGAAACGGAGAATATAATATGGAACCCCAGCAACCCTGACCTCAAAAAAAAACACTAGTACAAAAAAATACTAGTCATCCACCATCTCCTCTTTTTTCTCTTTTTCATATTATTTTGCAAATGATATTCGTACAATTGTAATAAATAATAGTTAACCGACATACAATGCAACGCTACTGCTTCCTCCATTTTGAATAACGTCTCGGCCGCACAGCACACGATGTATCGCGTCACCGCGACACAAATCTTCGCCCGCTAATGTAGACAAGAACATCGCGTATACCCGTACACGACGTTTTTAGCGCGCCAACGCGACACGAATCTTCGTCCGCTAATGTAGCCCGTGCATTATTAATATGCATCTTTTTGCCATGTTACAGTTTCTAGAAACTAGTTTAATAGCAGTTCCAGTTCACCATGAGTTTTGTCAATTTGTTTGTCCAATTTCTTAAGGTCAATAATGAAACGGATCTTACCATTAGATTTAGGTCCTAAAAATATGTTTGAGAAGTATTGACTAGGATGATTTTTACCTGTGATATAACAACAATAGTTTATAAAATATTTTAAGTTTCATTCAGCTGTAACACTTCCGAGTTTGAAGGCAAATATTTGCTTAGTCTAATTATTCTACTTTTTCAGGGTATTAGTCCGAATCAAAAGCAAACGTTGTGTTGGCTCCTCTAGTGGGTCATTATTTGAGTCCCCCTTTTCCCTTAGTCCCTTTTTATGTACAATCGCAAATATCGTTCGTATTTATGGCCGAAGCCGATATCTCGACTTGCTTGGCTAAAATTTAAAATAACATAAGTTACTAATTGAGTAACTTGATAAATTATTCAAAATATTTATTTTATTTATTTACTCTTAATTGTACAAACACAAAATAGGAAATAAAGGACAATAAAAAAAGAAAACTCAATCGGCGGCCTTATCGCTAGAAAGCGATCTCTGCCAGGCAACCAAACCGACTTCAAAAACTATGTAAATACCTACCCAGATAAATTGTTAATGTTCTTATTACATTCATTAATATAAATAATTTTTTTGCAGAAATTTACTATACGGGGTAGTAATATGGATGGAATAGAAACAGGAATAGGATGGCGTTTATAAAAATTATTTAAACATTTTTAGTGGGTAGGTTTTTTGAATGTGATTCCCTTTTTCTTAAAAAGAAATAATTAGTTTGCTTTCATTTTGGTTTTGGTTTTATGACTTTTTTATTTATTTTTATTTCATACTTTTTAGGGTTAGGTTATTGTTTTGGGCTAGTTCTGGTACTTCTTCTAATTCTTACCTACTTCTTCTGGTAATGTGATGTTTTGGTACTCTAAAATCATGACTTTGACCTACCTACTATTGTTATATACGTTTTACCTGTACGCCAGGTAGAAAACTATGGAGAAGGACGCTTTAAGAAAGAAGAGGAATTAAATCCCAACGAAAAATAACGACGACTTGATGCAGCACGAGATGGTCTTGTCTAGCTATCGCCAGCATGCTCGTGCTTCAGAAACTGAAAAACGAAAAGAGATTCGCTTAAAACAGTCTTCATTCAAACAGTCAGCTAAGAACATATCACTAAAAAATCTATCACGTATATCTACAAATATGGAAACTAACTTACTATGAAAAAATTATAAACAAGCCCTAAATTGAAAGAAAGTAAAACGTAAAAACTTCTCCTAAATGGAACAAATATCCTTTTAAAAACAGCATCAACATCGGTTCAGCCAAACGCAAGATAATCGATGACAAGAGTATATTATGTAACAAGTGAGCTAAGTTGCTAATTACAGTCGGCTTAATAATGAGCCGAGACTGTAATAAGCAACGCTCACGAGTTACATACGACGTTTTTCAACACACTTGTGAGTAAAAGAGAGACATACGTGGTCATAAAATAACAAACACACTTGATAACAAAGCTGTGAATTGTGATTGAAAAATGGCGCCGAACCTCGCGCATGCGCGTAGATTTTTTTTTCCGTCAAATGTGTCAATGTCTGTATAGCATATACAGCCTATTTTAAGTGAAAATGTTTAATTTGGTGTGGTAAATGCAAATATTTTAATATTTTGTGACAAATGATTGTAAATTGTGAATAATTTGTTTAATATACAAATTTATTTTACTAATATAAGGCGCAAACATTTAAAAATGTATATGGATTTGAAGTGGTATAAAACCTCTTTGTTGTTTCTGAAAATATTTTGTGTATAACCCGGACCAATAAAATATGCTTTGTTTTCTCGCATGTTATTTGCACAAAGGTACTATTCAACTTTGTAGGATTCATTATATTATGCACTAGGGTATAATATATTATGCACGCGTGACTTATAGCCCAGTTTATAGTTCTAAATTCAATAGAATAACGCTCACTTTACGAGCAAGTGTGTTGAAAACATAATTAGCATACAGGTTAAACTCTTCTCTGTAAGTTGGCTACTTTTAATTAGAAGTTATGCAGGTAAATCTGTGGAAAACTGCTAGTGTTCGGTAATTATTTGGCAAATAAATTAAACATTCGGCTGAATACAAATGTTGTACGAAATACGAATGTTCGGCCGAACATTCGGCTCATCTCTGATACAAAATAAACAGATAAATCGAGAACCTTATTTTTTAAAGTTGGTCAATATACTTAAACCTTCTCCTAAACATAAAAAATCTTTTTCTGAAAACTACATCCAGATCAGTTCAGCCAAACGTGAGAAAATCGCGGACAAACAACCTACTTTTTTTGAATTCGGTTAATAAAATAAATTAAATTACGTGCTGACCGGTGAAGCACTAAATTGTGAATGACGAGGCCCGATAGGGCTGCATAGACTAAAGAGTTTGACAAATGGTTGAACCTTTTTTTTATCTATCAAAGAAAGTGCGAGTGGTAAGTCCTAGAGAGGTGAGGTGAGACTGCATGTGTAATATAATAATTAAGTTACTTATCTGAAGGAAGAAGCAAGAAGTATAATTAAAAAAAGATTAGAAAAAACAGCCGAGATATAAAAGTTTAGCTGTTGTTTGTGCAATTGAAACTAGATGTAATAATATACAGTTTGAATAGTTTTTATTTTCTTTTTCAGCATATTTTATTTTTAGTAAGCAAATTACGGCTGTTGAATGAATTTTTGTCTCATGTTTAGTTAAATTTAAGCTACCATTTGGTATCTATATTTCTGTAGAAATAATTTGATAAACTTTAAGTAATTTGGTTTCGCACAGGAATGTACCACACACCAAGTGATGCAAGTGTTGAAACTATGGGTCGGGAGGCTTTCTGGACTAGGACCGCGGTCCGAAATGGGGTGGGTGAAATGTTCAATTCCTGGAAGCCATGTGCCATATTTGATTTTTTCGGTGATTGTCATAATAATAGTAGTTTTATGCTGAGACTATTATAATGCTCGCCTATAAGTAATCACTTTATAGCGATAAGACTGCCTATTTGTTAAAAAAATGGCAATTCTTTTTAAGTTAGTGTGCCATAAAGTAAACAAAAATATCTAGTTATGGATCGTGTATCGATCACTTATCAACCTCTAATAGTTTTTCTTTACGATCAATACAATGTTCAGGCATAGCTCGAATGGTTCTTTCTACAGCGTTTATGTTTATTTTATCATAAATGAAAGGAGCATGTATTTTCACGAAAACAACGGATTTTAATAACAAGGTTTAATACCAAGCACCATAATTCCACAAGATTGAATTTACCGCCATTTTCAATCTACGCTGTTTACATTTCAACATAATTATATTTAGGTATTAGGTATAACGATACTGTAACGTGACCGAAAAGGGTTCAAAATATTATTGGGAAACCTTTGGTGGCACAATTTTCAACCCTCACCATAAAAACATATCTTTGATAAGTTATTTTCGATTCTACCGGTATCACATTATAGGCATTCCGAAAAGCGGTTAAAAGTTTTCAAAGCTTTGTTTTACCGCAGCCATAGAATGAACCTTCCCTTAGATCGTTGGATTTCATTTGAAATAAATTGAACGGGTCTTTTTAATAAAAATACATACAAATTCTTGTGAGTATCATCGCACGTGATTAAGATTTACGTGTTAACTATTTAAGTATGTGTGCTCACTGTATATTTGTGTTGCTGTAAGTTCATCAACTTCAGTTTTTCACTTCTCTGAAAAAAATTAATGACTCATTTATTTTTAAATTAATAATAAATCTTCTGAGTAACTGTTCAAACTTTTGCCCGCCACTATAATTTGCCAACATATCACTCCCCAAATACTAAAATTTCATCTTCATCATTTACATGTTTGACGGCATACTTCCGCACGGTTTATGCGAAACTTGCTGCCTGTACGTTGAAACTTCGGAACAAACTGCCATCAGCGGAAATACAGCAAATAAGCAAACACCTTCCTTAATTCGTTGAATCGTTTAAACCCTTCTTGATTTTAACTCCTTAAGTGCTTAAGGCAGACTTTGTTTTATTGAGTCGTTTTGGGGAGTCAATTTGGTGTACTTGATTGGTTCTGATAGTTAACAAAGAATCTAGTAGATTTTGATATCTTAATCAATTACTTAAAACTGTTCCGTTACTGACTGGGTAACTGACAGACAACGTACAGCCATAACTACTGGGCCTTCTCCTACGATCCAGTGTCCCTAGAAAGACTCGATCAGTCAAGTTGAGGAAGTCCTACACTTCAGTACCTTGACTTTCAGTATTTCATGCATTTCACCTACCTCTTAGTTTGATACTCAGCTGGGTGGCAAATTTTCTTTGGCGGAAAAAAAGACATGCTCGTATTTTTTTTATTTTCACCAATAATTGCTGAAACTGGAGAGAAACTGAAAGTAAACTTTTTGTTATTTATTGACCCACCCTAACTACAACGTCATCTAAAAAGGCTGCTGGAGCAATGATTTTAGACTCGCAAATTCCAAAAACCACACCACATTGTATAAAGGAGAGAAAGCTTACAGTTGATAAATCAAAAACCTTAACCTTAAGTTCTGGTCCTTTATATTTTCACGATACAAATGATTTCTTAATTATCTCCTAATATTATATTCATTCTAAATATTTATTTAACGGATTTTTTTTAACATTTTTTTGTTGCCGCTATTATAACCGAAATTATACTACCCACGTCCCTATGTGCCTTAGAACAGGCGAGGCTATCAACGGAAAAGTATTTTTTGGTTAAGAAAAAAGGGTAAAAAAATGTAAGTAAGTCGGTTTGTGAACCCTAGCTCAAACTGATTAGACTCTTTTCTATCAAAAGGGATGTAAATTTGTTTCTCCAAAATAAGTTCTATATCCGTTTGCACGCTGATGGGATCGAACCCACGACTACTGGCGTCTAAAGCAAATAGCTTTTCCCTACCACAGTGACGGTTAACATTAGGTACATAATAAAGAAATAAAAAAAAATGCTATTGTTTGTAAACATTTTAGAAAAATGCATGAATAATTAAGTAATTATCAGCAATCTGTTGTGAAACAACAATTTTGCGAGCCTGTACCAGTAAATTAATAAAGTCTTCAAAATAGACGACATGATTGATTGCGCTGACAATGTCATGTTGATTGATATACGTATGCTTGACAAATTTAGTTCCCAATCCGAGGGCGGCTTAAAATGACAATAGCTTATTTCACCTTTACTTTTGGCATTTGCAATTTACACTGCTGAAATTTCGATGCTTTAAAATAGAATAAAAGCTTTTACATTTAACCATTTATTAACCTTCATATAATCTTTTATAACTTTAAAAGTATCCCATAGAGCTTTTTGTTCAGATTGGCATAATATTGAGATACACATAAGATACTTATTGTACATAAAATAAATGTACTAATCAGGAGTTTTTGGAATTCGTTTGAATAAATATTGAATTTACATTTATAAAATGAAGTTATTAAAATGATTTATAAATAATGTACATTTATTGATATTCCTTAATTTTTTCCTGTTATTAATTATCCCACCAAAACATAAATGTAAACAAGGAGAGCCAAGTATGTTATTTTGTTCCTATACATACATATTTCGATTTTGCATAAACCTTGGCAATCGATTAGATCTCCATCCTTTTTGCGGTGAAGCTCACAGTCAAGCATAATTTTTGTATTGAACTTGGCTCTGCTTTTTACATTTATATTTTTGGTATTAATATTTATTTAGTAATATCTACAAAGCAGATATATAGTAGAGCTGCTGTAAGCAAAGATGCACAGCTTCAATTTGGGTTGTCGTGACCTCACAGCCTCAATAGTTCAAGCTACTCCGAACTAGAGGCACTGTCGTCAGTTCGACGCTTACTTCTGTAGTATGTACACGCGTATAAAAAAAAAATCCTACATTAAAAATTTATCGATTTAAAAAATTAAGTTTTCTCTACTTTTATGAAGGAATTATATTGACAATCCAAATCAAATAAGTTACCAAGAAGATAATTTCATTCATAATTATTTTTTACAATTTATTTGTTTTCCAATTATTTATGTCCAAAATTCCAGATGGTTATTTGTTGCCTAGGTGATTTTTATGCCGCGAAAAAATGTTGCGCTATCTAATATATAATAATCTATATAATAATGCTTTTTTTTCGGGTTTTTTCTGACAAATTTGGAACGTATGAAATTCCGAAAAAAAACTAGAGCCACCTAGTAAAGTATAGCTGAACTTTTTTGATTTTCATTTGAATATTTTAACCTAATGTTTCAACCGGTTTTTAATACTCTCTACTAGGTGACTAATGCCATCGCCTGTTTGGCTATGAGTGGCCATAACTAACCGCTTACCCCTCACACACCTCGCCCGTAGGCTTCAATTGAATCCCTAGAGAAAACTGGATAGGGCAACTCCTCTATATATTTTGTCTGTGGCAATATCATTACTTTTTACATACATAAATTCACACCTGTATCCCTTTCGGGGTAGACAGAACACCAAAGGCTATGAAACAATCTGAGGTCTCGTTTGACAAATTTAGAGGTATTATAATGATAGAGAGAGACTATTGCAGTGACAGTGAGTCAGCCTATCGCCCACAAAACTGTCAATAAAACCTCTGTTCCTTAACTGACTTCAAAAATCAAAATCAAAAAAAAACAAAATCATCTTTATTGCGAAAATATGGTATTACAATTATTATTGTGGTAGTAGGTATTTGTTTATAAATGAGTGTTAGTATCACATATTTAACTGTCATACAGCATGCAATATTTTTTAGGAATAAAATAATATAAAGGAATAAATTTAATTTAAGATCAGAAATGTCAACTTATTAATCTAGTTACAAAATAAATTTAATTTAATCACAAATATAAGAAAGTTTAATGTCAATAGTTTTTAAATTTAAATATTCATTAACAGAGTAAAAACATCTTTCGATTAACCATCTTTTAAGTACAGATTTAAACTTGTTAATAGGTAGGTTTTTTAGTGAAACAGGTAACTTTTTATATATTTTTATAGACATTGTCAAACTATTTCTATAGCATATATCCGATTTTATATCTGGTAAACATATTTTGTTAGGAAACCTTGTATTAAAATTACAAATTTGTTTATTTTTTACATACCAATCTGACTCATTTTGGTTAATTTTTACAAAAATACAACATTCAAAAATATACATACTTGGAAAAGTTAACAGTTTCATTTCTTTAAATAAAGGCTTGCAGGTGGTGGTCGAATCTACATCAGCAATACCTCTCACGCACTGTTTTTGTGCAACAAATGCTTTATCAGAGGTAACAGAATTACCCCAAATCAAGACCCCATATCTTAAAATAGATACAACATATCCAAAATATGCTTTGAGAGCTGTTTCCTTACTGGATATTTTAGAAAGTTTCCATAGCGCATAAGCAAACCTATTTATTTTCAAACATACCTTTTCGATATGTGATTTCCATGTCAAAAAATTATCAAATTCGATTCCGAGAAATGTTGTAATGCTAGCTTCCATTATTTTTTCATTATTACACACAATGTCAAGGCACATAGGTCTAGCTCCTCTATTATGAAATTGTATATATTTGGTCTTATTGATATTTAATGTCAAATTATTTGATTGAAGCCAATTTAAAATGTCAGAAATAGTAGCATTAATAACGTCAGTATAATTAAGATTAGAATTATTAGGAATAACTATTGAAATATCGTCAGCATATAATGTCATATTAAAGTTTGTTACCTGGGGTAAGTCGTAATATCGTATGATACGACTTTTACGGTATGCCCGGGAAGAGAGGCAGCTGGCACATTCTATGTTTCTTCCCAGTCCAGCATGGAAGAAAAGATTCTTCGATTTTTGTAAAGATGTATATTTACTTTTGTTCTTTGTATAATTATGTTGTGCTGCGCGCCTCCGACTATACACCGTTGACTGGTTGTTTAGCGCATATTACATGTTTTTTGTATGTGGACACCACATATTTTTTGACTTTTATTATTTTTTTGATTTTTTCCTACATAATTACTGAGCTGAATTCCAAATTTCATCCTTTTAGTTCATCTAGAAGTAGGTTTGGTTAAGGTACTATAAGTTAGTCAGCCAGTGCTAAAATTTAAGATTTTTTGACCTTCATATCTTTATAACTGTTTAAGCTAGCTTCATAAAATTTGGGATCTACATGTCCTTATGCATATATATAAACACACGTAGCTTTATGTGTTTACGTTACAGAGTTTTTGAGTTATAGAAGGGTCAAAAGTGGGACCAAGTGTTTTGTGTAATATTACACTCGGCGCCGGCAAGCCAGTTCCTTTCCTTGAACTTGGCTTGACACGCTGCCGCGTGTCTAGATTTACATCAATCGCAAAATTGATTCTATTGTTATTATTCTGACTACTAATTAAGTTGAATATAGACTACTTTTTCATCATCATCATCATCCACAGCCTGTAGACATCCACTGCTGGACATAGGCCACCCCAAGATCTTCCACGTCACTCGGTCCCGCGTCGCCCTCAAACAGCGTTTACTGGCGACTTTGACCAGGTCGACGGTTCATCTGCAGGGAGCCTGCCTACGATGCGTCTCTCAGTACGTGGCCGCCACTCGAGAACTTTTCTGCCCCAACGGCCATCTGTTCTGCGAGCTATGTGCCCTGCCCATTGCCACATTCTTGCAGGGAATTCTTTCTATTGCCAGCTGAATAACTATAAGCTTTTTTATAAGGCCCATAGTTAGCGACCACGTCTCAGTGCCGTATGTTATCACTGGCAACACACACTGGCCAAAAACCTTTGTCTTCAGACACTGCGGTATGTGAGACGAGAAGATTTAACGGAGCTTCCCGAACGATGCCCAGCTGAGTTGGATTCGACGATTGACCTCTTTCTCAAAGTTGGATCTTTCTGAAAGTACTATTTCATACATTTTTGGTATCGTAAAACAAATTATGAAGTTGTAGTTAAGTTTGTATAAAAAAATACCCAAAACGTGCAGCCCGAAGTGTTTCTTTCCTTTTAGTTATATTTAGTGACATGTATAACAAATAATGAAAAACAAAAACGAATAGAAGATGAATGGATTAAAAGCATGGTAATAATTCAATGGATTAACACAACGCAATCATGCTACGTACTTATTGTCCGAAATTCCGAAGCCCGAATTCCGAGCTTAGCGCTTCTACGTAGATCACACTAAAAGTTTTGCGTAACTTAAAAAACGACATATTATTATATTATGTCATAAAAATGTTATTATTATTGCTTTTCAAAATTTTGTCCTTTACATTTTTTCATGCGATCGAACGTTTTTGTTAAAATGGAGGACCACTGTTTTATATGTCCTGATAGAACGCTGTCACTGCCTCTTCGGAGTTGGTATAAAAATTAAAGCTCTCATCAAATCTTTGATTTTGTGAAAAATACAGACATCACACAGGGTGCTAGAGAAGCTCAAAATGACTTTGTTCTGTTGACCGTGTGTGAAGAAGCGTTGTCATGATGAAGGAGAATGCTGCCTTTGGGTCGACTTTCGCAAACTATTTCTAACACCCTAACGTCCGTGGTAGTACTTCAGTAACATTTTTGAGCACCATTCCTCGCAAGCTCGCTTCTGCTCCGCTGTCAGTTCATGGGGGATCCAACGACAAAAAAAACTTTTGTCATCGAATTGTCTCACAGGTAATCCGCGGGTTTTCTTCAATTAGCCACGTGAAGACCGTTCTTCAAGAAATTCGTTAATTAAAAAAACCGACATCTCTCAAATTCAGCAAACCATCGCCATACGGTACTCAAAAAAGGTGCTCTTCGTCCAAAAGCATTTGAAGACGAGCGGCACAGTCTTGCGGAGAGAAAGAACTTTTAAAATCTTAAAAAATCATCGTTCTACAATATTTTCGACTTAAATCCACTTTTGGTACGTATTTAGAACGTCGATGTGTGATAATAGTATATTATGTAACAAGTGAGCTAAGTTGCTAATTACAGTCGAGGCTGTGATTAATAATGAGCCGAGACTGTAATTAGCAACGCAGACGAGTTACATACGACGTTTTTCAACACACTTGTGAGTAAAAGACAGACATACGTGGTCATAAAATTTATTTGAAGCAGCTGTTAGCTGCTGCGCGTCAGTAACCCTTGTCCCATTACACGTACACACGCTATTGTTGCTTGGAGGCGCTGTGCGTGCTGCTGCTGCTGCACGCGCGCCGCCTGTCCGCGCGCCGCCTGGACGCGCGCGCTCATATATTTAATGTATAACCCGGATCAATAAAATATGCTCTGTTTACTCGCATGTAATTTGCACTAAGGTACAATTCAACTTTGTAGAATTCATTATATTATGCACTAGGGTATAATATATTATGCACGCGTGACTTATAGCCCAGTTTATAGTTCTTAATTCAATAGAATAAGGCTCACTTTACGAGCAAGTGTGTTGATAAACATAATCGACAATTGATTGCCCGTCAAATTTTTTTTATTACTAAGAAGGTTGCAAGTCGTTTCAAATAATATAGGTAACATTCGAAATTCGAATAGTTCCGATTAGCTAGAAGTGAAAAGCGTTTAGTGTGGTGTGCCCCATGTATTGCTTTTAGATTTGCCATTGTTTTATTGACTAGGACCAAATAGGTTGTCTGATACGACAAACTAATAGATGTATTTTAAACTACATTTTACCTAATTTGAACGATCCAACAAAAAGACCCAACTACAACTATTGTTTGTTTTTGGCTTCAAACAACATAATGCGGCCCACGCTTGTATTAATAAAAACCATTTATTTATTTATTTATTTACACTTTATCGTATGCCTTAAAAAAATACAAAAATTGAAACACATTAAAAAAAATATATACAATTGGCGGCCTTATCGCTGTGAAGCGATCTCTACCAGACAACCATGGATGTAGAATATCCGAAAATGTAGCTTGCGGCATACCTAT
Organism: Stenoptilia bipunctidactyla; assembly: GCA_944452665.1. Taxonomy (NCBI): domain Eukaryota; kingdom Metazoa; phylum Arthropoda; class Insecta; order Lepidoptera; family Pterophoridae; genus Stenoptilia; species Stenoptilia bipunctidactyla. Next base: position 26,935,434 of record OX101721.1, on the reverse strand, counting down.
AAACCTACATAAAACATACACTACATAAAAATATACTTAAACTATAGAAAAAAGTATATTTACAAAAATACATAAATGGATATACTAAACATACCAATAAATATACATAACACATACACATTATATTACCTAAATAAGTGTGTTAGTGTTACCTAAATAAGTGTTAACCTAAAAAATTGGCAAAATAGTAAATAAACATTTACAGTTTGCTAATTTTTTAAATAGCTTAGTTTATTTCTTCCTTGTTTTCATCCTTTAAAGAAAATATTAGAGTCTTTTTGATCTCCAAGCAGGTTAATATTGGGTTGGGGAAAAAGTTTCTTCGCATTTTTTAAGAAAATTCAAAACATTTTGTTAATATAGTTTATTGACATTTAACTAAAGTATGTATGTACCATTTTGTTCGATAACCTTTTGCGATCTTGTAGGTAAGGACATGATCCCATTGCTATAAAAATTTTGGGACCTCTCATCAAAATACCGCGACAAGAGGATTTGGCAGTCCTCTCGTGATGTTAACCTAACACTGCCTAAAGAATTCTGAAGAGACCGAAACAGGTGGAAATCTGAAGGTGCAAGGTCAGGACTATGCGGCGGATGCATTAACACCTCCTAGCCAAACTCTCTTAATTTTTGCTGGGTGGCTATAGATGTGTGAGGTCTAGCGTTATCATGATGAAACACCACACCCCTTCTGTTGATCAATTCCGGCCGCTTTCTCTCAACTTCTTTTTTTAATCTCATAAGTTGTTCGCAGTAGAGTTCAGAATCGATAGTCCTGCCTGGTGGTAACAGCTCATAATGAATAATGCCCTTCCAATCCCACCACACACACAACATCACCTTATTGCGAGTTAACCCGGGTTTTGCCACAGTCTGTGAAGCCTGACCGGCCTTTGTCCACGACCTTTTTCGCATGTTCTTGTCGTACGTGATCCACTTTTTATCACCAGTTATCAGCTTCTTCAAAAATAATAAAGAATCACAAATGAGTACACGGTTCATTAGGTTTCTTTCAGTGAGCTCGTGAGGTACCCAAATATCAAGCTTTTAGGTGTACCCAGCTTTTTTCAAATGCGCAGAAACAGTTTTGTGGTCAATTGTCAGTTCTTCAGCTACGTCGTAACTACTGATATGTCGATCTTGCTCCACTTTTCCAAAAATGGCATCCAGAGCGAGGTGCATCTTTGACATCAAAATTTCCGGATTGAAAACGCTTAAACCAAATTTGTGCTACTCTCACAAACACTGCACTAGGTCCATAAACATCGCAAAGTTTTTTCGCGGCTTGCGTTGCATTTTTACCTTTTTTGTAGTAAAATTTTAAAATATATCGAATTTCTTCATTAGATTCACTCATCTTGACAGTATGAAAAACAAATGAAAATCACACATTTTCCTAATTTGAATTTGGAATTATGTTCTTAAAATTTTAACTTTCAATGATACCAAAACCAGCCAGATACAAATACTATAGCCAAAGAGATTTTATTACAAGTTCATACAGACTATAATGCGGAAAGACTTTTTCCCCAACCTATTATGACCAATATAAAAGAGTTTTAATAGCAATAATGCTATGGCATGAAAATCGGATTGCCGAGTAAAACATTCCAAATTAAATTATGGTTCCTTAATAAAACCATTTATCTTCAAAGTAAACTACTAATCACAAATAATCCAATGATTAAGTGACGGTGGTCGTCCTTTAATATTGCAAAGCAATTTAGCTATTTCAACGAAATCTTCTATTATCGCCGTCCTCATAGAATCCGTTGCTAAGTGAAAATATTGGGTTGGTAACTAAGTTACGAAGTATGTTGTGGTTTAAAGCAGTAATTAAGATAACGTACTGCCCCTCAGGGATAGTTTAGGAACTCGCTTCTATTTTAAACCTCTTTGACATTGAAATATTATGAATTTACGTGTCTCGAAATTATTTCTGAGCACGAATATTTTAATTTTCTAAGTACATGCGAAGTTATGAATAAAATTGTTAATTTTTATATTACTGCGAAGTGTATATTGACTATAGGCCCAATAAGTTATGTAGGTCGTTAGCTTTGTATAAAAATATTTGACATCCTTGATCACCTTTTTCGTTTTGTTTAATGGTTTTCATAAAAGTTCTATACATTTTTAAATGACAGATTCGCGCTGGCTCCAAAAAAAACACATTATGAGCTGTAATATTTAACATATTTTAATGAATTAGTTACATATTTCTTTATAAAACGGACAATATTTAAATATAAATTTTAGCAGTTATTTTTTCAACGCACCTGAAATCCACCGACATCTTTTTAAAACAAAACTATCATTAGGGTTGTATCACTATTTTGATCGCGTCTGATTGCATCGATTATTTATGTTTAATAATATAATTTTACATCAGCATTTTGTAACATATTAAAACGATCATAACTTAAGTTCAGTGCTGGGAAATTGCAAAGCGAAGCTAAATATACAGGGTTTGTCGTAATGAATGGCCAAAACGTTACCAGTAGTTCGTCCGGATGTGAGACTGTATAAAAATCTTATTTTCTTGCCAGAGTTGTCATCCGTATAAAAATGGCGTAGAATTTAGTACTTTTTTATAATTTTCGCTACTTTTTCATTAATTCCGCTGCCATTTCATCAAATTTAGGTATTTTTTGTATTTTTTTTTAGTATTACACTCCTGAAGACGTGTACTATTTTATTTTAATACAATTTTAGGTGTTACTAACGGTGAACATAAAAAAAAATGTCATATTAAGTTTTTTTTTTTGAATAATTTTCTTATTGTCAACATTCGATCAACTACTGTGAAAAAAAAATGTAAGGCGCTATAGCTTCCCATGATCTTAATAAATTGTCTAGTATGTGCAGATTCTAAAAACGTATCACAACATGAACTTTAAAAGCAACATTAAGTTACGGGAGCAAAAACACTAATCAAGGTCAGAATTTTTTTTCAACTATTTTCAAGTTATGTTATAAATTGTTGTAAAGTTTTGTCACAATGGTTTTATTCTATCAAGATACTTTACACAAAACAATAACTTAAACTAAATGCTCAAAGTGTCCTCCGCCGGCAGCACAATGTTGCGAAAGATGAGGGAAGACTCAAGCTTTTTTGATAAAATTTTATGGAGTGATGAATCAACGTGCCGAAAAGATGGTTTTTTGAACCTCCACAATTTACACAGCTGGCAACTCGAAAACCCAAGACTTATACGAGAAGACCGATCGCAGTATCAATTTAAAATAAATTTATGGACTGGCATTATTAATGGGCAAATCATTGGTCCGTTTGAGTTGCCGGCTGTCTTAAATGCGGATATGTATTTGGACTTTTTACTAAATACTTTACCTGGATTAATGCAAGACGTTCCACTCGAGATAAGAAACAGTATGTGGCTACAAAATGATGGGTGTCCAGCACATTACGCTGTTCGCATAAGAGAACATCTAAACAGTACATACCCAGATAGATGGATAGGGCGATTGGGCCCAATTTTATGGCCTCCACGTTCGCCAGACCTTAACCCCTTAGATTTTTTTTACTGGGGCTGCATTAAAGAAAAGGTGTACAGCGAAACAATACGCTCTGTGGAAGAGTTGCGTGCGCGCATTAGAGTAGCAGCTCGTAAAATTGAAGAAGCCGGCTATGCGCGCCGGATTAAAAGATCTTTTATCAGGCGTTGTAGAGCTTGCATTGCTGCCGGCGGAGGACACTTTGAGCATTCAGTTTAAGTTATTGTTTTGTGTAAAGTATCTTGATAGAATAAAACCATTGTGACGAAACTTTACAACAATTTATAACATTACTTGAAAATAGTTGAAAAAAAATTCTGACCTTGATTAGTGTTTTTGCTCCCGTAACTTAATGTTGCTTTTAAAGTTCATGTTGTGATACCTTTTTAGAATCTGCACATACTAGACAATTTATTAAGATCATGGGCAGCTATAGCACCTTACATTTTTTTTTCACAGTAGTTGATCGAATGTTGACAATAAGAAAATTATTCAAAAAAAAAACTTAATATGACATTTTTTTTAATGTTCATCGTTAGTAACACCTAAAATTGTATTAAAATAAAATAGTACACGTCTTCAGGAGTGTAATATTAAAAAAAAAATACAAAAAATACCTAAATTTGATGAAATGGCAGCGGAATTAATGAAAAAGTAGCGAAAATTATAAAAAAGTACTAAATTCTACGCCATTTTTATACGGATGACAACTCTGGCAAGAAAATAAGATTTTTATACAGTCTCACATCCGGACGAACTACTGGTAAAGTTTTGGCCATTCATTACGGCAGACCCTGTATAATACTTTTGCTATGCTTACAATATACATATAAGCTTTGCTATGCAATTTCCCGGCACTGAATTTAATATATGGTTGTTTATTTTTTTTTTATTTTCGCACTTATTTATTTTAAGAATAATAATAATAAAAACTCTTTTTTGCCATGAAAATTAAAATAATGATGTTCACAATAACAAAAATAATATGATATTTTAGGCGGCCTTGTTATAAAAGATTGTACAAACCTTAACTAGGGCAGAGCATTTAACTTGTAAGAATAAACATAAAAAATATGAATTACAAAATATACAAACTAAGAAATTTATATTCTTCGATTTTCAATCGTAGTATTTTATTTAATTTTCCTTAGGTTCGAGTCCTGGTTGGGAGATTTTTATTTAACACATTTTTCATTTATTTAAGAGTAATTAAGCATTTTAAATGCAAAAACTTGAAAATATTATTAAACATTGCAATGCTTCACTTTAACTGAGATTCACAATTTCTGTAAAGAAATTGGTCTCGGGCGGTCTAAGCTACAAATCTATTCTATTAGATGGAGCTACGAGTACATTAGCAATATAACGTAAAAACAAAAATTTGTTAAGTAATTTCGGGGCGTACCACCAGGCCCCGGTAGCTTAGTAGGAGAGCACTCGTCCGGAAAACGAGAAGTCCCAGGTTCGAGTTTAAGAGTAATAAAGCATTTTAATGCAAAAACTTTAAAATAGTATTAAGTATTTTTCTATTGTTCCTTGTCCCAGGGTGGGCAATGTATGAAACAAAGGCAAACTCCTTTAAGAATTGTCGAAACTTTTATATATTTATGTTCGTGTAAAATTCAAACATACTAGATTTTAAACTCTGTTGAAAAAATATTTTGTGGCTTTCATGTGAATAACTAAGTTCTTGTATAAGTTCGTGTATAAGTGCGCTTAGGCTTAAATGAACCATAGTAAAAGTTCATCAATCAGCCATCAGCTGATAGCAAGTTAGAAATATATGCCAATTCCATTGCGATATGTTCGCTACAGCAGTAAAACATATGTCTTTCAAGCAAACAATGTGTCTATTTTTTGTTGATTAGCTGTATTTAGTTTCACAATAGCGTCTTCTGTAAATACAGAGTTTTAGCACAATAAAGCTTGAGAGCGGTATTGCTTCAAATCCCTCTTAATTGGAATGTTTTCCATATAAAATTTTATACTACGACATATGCAACAATATTTCTTTGCGAAATGTATTATCTGTTCTGTATTGTTTTCTTTTCTTCTCTATAAAAAATCCCGGTCAAGTCGACATTTGATTTTCCCTTTAAGATAATCACGAAGCCTTCAAACACGCATAATACAAATCACACAACATTTATATCATAAAATTGATAACGGTTCACATTTATTGAGTACCTAATTTTTGCTTGTTGGTAAATTGCTGATATTTATGACTATTCTACCTGAAACGTATTTCTTCGGTGTTGCCTCCGAATACATGTTTAATAACGTTTCTTAAAATAGATACAAGTACTTTATTACCGGATTATTAGTATACGATTTCAAAAAAGTGAATTTCTTACCCCAAATAAGTTTACTTTTTTGCATATAGAGTTGAGTGTGCAAAAATTTACTTAAAAAAAGTTTTTTTTTTATGTAGTGATAATGCATCGTTACAAGCAATAGGTAATTACTTTACTGTAACTTGTAGTGCCTGCTGTCACGCTTACCTAATTCTAAATGTAATATATGTACAATGTAATATGTATAATATGTAACTTTTCTTACAGAAGTGAAGGAAAAGTTCTGCTCCTTTCAGTCACTAGTGCGCTAGAAAAGAAAGGAAAGACCGGCAGAAAGGCAGACCGGTGCGCAGATTAAAACACTAAAGACTGATAATGGTACCGAGTATGTAAATAAAAGTTTTCTTGATCACTTGAATGCAAAAGGCATAGTCCATCAGACGACTGTCTCCTACAGCCCTCAACAAAATGGAGTTGCAGAGCGTACTAATCGTTCCATAGTGGAAAAGGCGTGGTCGATGTTGGCCGAGAGCTCTCTACCCAGAGCTTATTGGGAAGATGCTTTTGCAGTGGCAGTCTATCTTAAGAATAGGAGTCCTCGAAGAGCGTTGGGTTGTAATACACCCCATGAGCGGTGGTTCCATAGTAAGCCTGATCTGAAACATCTGAAGGTGTTTGGATGTAGAGCACTTGTAAATATTCCTTCCTGGCTTCCTGTAAATTAGATAGTAAGGCGAATGAACATATTTTTGTAGGGTACTCCGATGACCCTAACGCATATTTTCTTCGAGATGCTGTAAATCCAAGACAAATAGTTAAGTCTAGTTACGTTGTGTTTTATGAAGATTGCTTCACAGGTTTAAAGACCAATAAATCTTCGGAAGCTGAATGTCCGGCAGCTCCTATAGGTAGTAATAGGCAGCGGGAAATGAGTGAAGAGGCACAACAGCAGGAAGTTTTGGCAACGTCCCTGAATATCTAGATACAACTGTCGCGGAAGAGGTTGTCCAATCTGAAGTGAACTGTGAACATGCGGAAGTAGAGCTGCTGTTAGTCGATGAAGGGCGGAGATATCCCTCAAGAAATAGGAAACCTCCAGATTATATTTCCTACAGTACTCTCGTTAATGATGAGTTATGCGATCCGACAAGTTATCGTGAAGCTGTCACTGCTTAAGACAGAGATAACTGGATATTGGCGATGAATGATGAGTATAATTCTTTACTTAAAAAGAACACGTGGATTCTAGTAAACAAGCTAACTAATAAGTCCTGTATTCCTTGCAAATGGGTTTACAAACTTAAGCGAGATGCCGATGGTAACGTAGTAAAATACAAAGCTCGCTTAGGAGCAAAGGGCTTTTGTCAGAAAGAAGGTGTTGATTACTACGAGACGTTTTCACCGGTTGTACGCAACTCATCCTTACGAACTCTGTTAGCTATTGCGGTGCAGGGAAACCACAAAGTTCGCCGTATGGACGTGGATACAGCTTTTCTAAATGGCGATTTTGTTGGTGGAGGAAGTGTACATGCTACAACCGGAAGGATTGTTAAAACGGGGGAAGAAAATAATGTTTGTAAGCTAAATCAGTCGTTATATGGCCTAAAGCAGACGTCAAGGGCTTGGATTATAAAATTAAAACAAAACCTTGTCGAAAATCAGTTTTAAACAAACTTCCTCAGAATCTTGCGTTTTTACAAAAGTATATGCCCACAGATAAATTCCCGGCTGATGTCTCAACTAAAGCACTAGGTCCGGATAAACATTCTAGATGCTTTAAGTATAGGTTTTCTATCGTTATTTACTTTGTAATAGCTTTAATTTATATGTTCATGATTAATATTTTATTTGATGTAAGCCGGATGTAGTAAAACCTTGTTTTGTTGTATTACCTCTACGGTTTTTATAATCAAATTTAAAAATATTATTCTGTCTTCTAACAATTCATCTGTCGTATCATGACTTATCAATAACCAAAAATTATTATAAAAAGATAATTAATAACTTACTCCAGCCGTTTCCTTTATACCACCACTATAATAATCCACAATAATATATAACAAAAAGTAACTGTACTTACCTAAAGTTTTGTTCGACCCTGTTATAGGCTAAGATATTATATAACCATCTCTTAAGTTACTATTTGTTTTTTTTGCTAACTGTACAATCTGTCAACATAAGTTCTGGCCGCCATTTAAGATTCCTTTCTTTAATGAACCAAGCTATACACATGTTCATGTAAATAATTGCTTTTAATGGTTATAAAATGAAAATGAAAAATGAAAAAATATTTATTGTTAACACTATGTGTACATAATTACAATGATTCTCTGCTTCCTGTGCTAGATATTCCTGTATTACAGAAAGCAGTTACTTCCCTTTAGGTACAATTTTGTTTTTGGTACAAATGAACAATCAAATTAATTTAAATAATAATACAATTAAAGAAATGATTAAAAATTGTAGTGTCTCTCTCTCTCTTAGTGCGTATGTATGTTTGTGTGTGAGTGTGTGTGTGTAAGTGTGGGATGAGTAGTCAAGTCATATTTACACAACACATATTTTGTTTTTAATATTTTGCACCAGGATACCTCAACCACAATCTTTTGTCGTTATGCTGCTAAAGTCTATATTTTAAGTTTGTAACGTAGTCTTAAGTCGTCACACTTGTTTAATAATTCCGTACAACAAAGAGCTGACTATGAAAATTTAAGTGCATCATATGTTACTAGCTCCTAAGGCTCGGATCTAAAGTAATTATTAATTTAAAAACTTACTTTTTTGGTTGGTTATTAAAATAAAAAGACTTTTATTAAATACCAAAAAGTCAATTGAGGGTTCTAGAGGCATACACGCTCTAAATTCTAAACGAATGTCTAGAGGAAGATATTCATTTGTCCACTATATGTTTTAAAGCTAATTTTAATAACAAACTCGTTATCTCCAAGCTTTTTGAAACAGAAGTTTCACTCAAAATAGTTCATATCTAAATATTATGCCTTGTTAGATAGCTTAAACAATAAATAATAAATAAATAATAATAAATATTTCTGACACTTACACAACATTATCTAGCCCAAATTAAGTTTCTTAAAGAACTTGTGTTATGGGTACAAGATAACTGATATACTTAAGAAATATATAAACATACATATTGATTAAATACATATTTTTTATTAGAATAAACTTAAATAAACATATAAACATCCATGACTTGACTACTAATATCTGTGTTCATCACACAAATATCCGCCGCCGCCGCCGGGATTCAAACCCAGGACCTCTGGCATAGAAGGCAATGTATGTTACCGCTACACCAGCCGGTTGTCAAATACTTGTACAATGACAATGACAATTGACAAGGACAATGTACTTATTATGATATTACAGTAAGTTCCTGCGACTTTTCTTACAGGAGACACATTTTAATTGCGATGTGTTGGTGTAACTTCAGAAGAGAATAGTGCTTGAAAGACTATAAAGGGCCCTCCTTTGACATTATTTTAGGGTTTTTTGCTACATATCTTGAAATCATTAATCATTTACATGATAACGTCAAAATAAGCATTTTATTTCTTACGAATACTAGTGAAAAATGGGTGTTTACTATGATATCTTAAAAAGTGAAATAACACAAAAGTGGTAAATTTTAGGAGGGGTGGTTCCGTAATAAAAATGATTCGTTTTGACCTTCTCTATAACTTTTCAACAGACGTGGGTTTGATAAAAAATAAACCTGTAAAAACGTGAACTTGAATTATTTATTATTATTAAATAAATTCATTTCAATTGGGGTATGAATATTGCAGATGCATACATTATACTAGCTTCACGCGGTAACACCAGTCTAGCTGCCGATTCCATTAGTTTTTATAACTCCTGAACAATAGGCCTTGTAACGGAAAAATATTTAAAATCATTCTTTTGTCTATGAGTCAGTTTATTCAATTATAACTAATAAAAATACTTTTATTTCCTAATAACCACTTTGGCGATGATGGGGTGACACTGTCTGCCTTAGACGCTAGTGGCCGCGGGTTCGATTTCCGCACGGAACAAGAAAAAAAATTAACCGTATCTGGGTGTTTAATCTATATATGTATTTATATTATAGGTTCCCCTCTTGTTCGCTACATGGTATCCCATATCACACGCTCTGCTTAGTTCGGGACCATGTAGTTGGTGTGATTTCTGGGGATTTTATTTTATTAATTTATTTTACGACTGTTTTGTTATGTTTTAAAAGTTTTCACAGAGTAACTACAATCACTACAAACAAAATACATCAAGCTAAATAAATCGATTATCAAACTAAGCTGATCACCCAGAATGAGGCGTTTAAAATGGCCGAGCAGAGAAAATATTTAATCGATTTATAGGTAGTTAGCTATAAACTAGCGTTACAATGAAAGTAAGCTTAAACGCCGTTCTTGATTTACATTTGACATACTCATACCTTTAACAGTCTTTGCGCAGAGTTGGAATCTTGAATCTACTTATCTAGTTTTAAAATATGATAGAATTTTTATGAAAAATTATTCTAGCCGTCGTTAATAGCGCTTTATGCATCACGTTTTTAACAAGCTTTACCATTTTTGAATGTAAATCTCCGATGGTTATTGACGTCTAAGTCAAAGGGGCGGAACATGCAGGATTAGGAATAAAAAAGTTTGAGTCACATGATAATCAAATTTAGATAATTATATGCATCATAATAATTACCACGTGTTTTATTTCAAACACATTATTAAATTGTCATTTTTGTGTTTTATTTCCAAATCTTTACTAAAGTGACTTATTCTTTCAAAAAAGTTCTTTATGTAGAATTGCGCCCATCACAACATTTAGTCATTTAAATTAACGATGTAGTTCGCTGCTCAATGAACCCAAGTGATACTCGTAACTTAGTTTTAGTACTTAATTTCACGACGACCAGACTTTTTAGTGCTCGCTATTAAGACACTTCGTTGTTAGAAACGGAGTAAGCTCAGACTAAAATATGAGGAAGAAATAAACAGGTCTGCTAGTGATCGGAATAAATTGTGCTTTTTGGGAAATATTTACAACAATATTTTACTTTGCGGATAGAAAACTATTCACAAGTGCACATACTAAAACTAGTACTATGCTGTACATACTTCAATCTAAATAAAAAATATACTTAGAAAAAATACTATACGTAGCCTGATTGTGACTTATAACTGAGATTATAAATATTTAATTAAATATTCACTTTTATTTTTCATTTTATTACCCATATTTTGTTGGCTAAAAAACCAAACCTAAAATCCCCAGTCAATCACATCAACTACATGGCTTTGTGGTAGATATGTATAAGCAGATGTACGCAAAGCTTGTTTTATGAGATAACATTTAGCGAACTACGGGGGAACATAGAATATAAAATACATGTATATATAAACACAGGGACCCGGTTTCTTTTTGTTCCGGTCGGGAATTGAACCCGTTACCTCACGATTGGCGTAGTAGCGTCTACACCACTGCATCATGGAGACAGTCAAATAAACCGTCAAAAGAAAATATGGTAAAACTCGTTCCATTGCGTCTATTCGAAATTCCATGAGTTCAATTACAATAAACTATCGATCTTTACGTAATATGTACCTGCTCTCTCCAAAAATGTAATAAGATAACTTTTTAATTGTCGCGAGAATACCTAATGATTGATGATTAAACGAACTTACCTTAAGTGAAGTTCTATCATAATTATACGAGGGCTTTGTCCGAAGAGATTAGCATAAGGATTACTTGTAGTAGGCACACCGTGCCGCCATCTGCACTGTTTTGAGAAAAGTTATTTATCTTTTTTTTTTTTTTTGTACCTGACCTGTTTGTACACTCCTAATATCCGCTCTTCATTTAGTTCAGAGTAATTAGTTGATGTTTTTGTCTCCTGGGAAATTAATATATAGGGATGGGTGGGATGCTAATCTCTTCGGACAAAGCCCTCGTATAATTATGATAGAACTTCACTTAAGGTAAGTTCGTTTAATCATCAATTATACTCATGCTTTGTCCTCGAGATTAGCATAAGGATTACTTGTAGATGTTGAGAGAGAAAATATCAACTCAGATTATGTAAATCAATATTTTTTTATTTTTTTTTATTAAGTATTTAGATAATGATTACAAATTACAAATAATGGATCACATTGTGAAAAAAAATATATAGAACATGTGCTATTCAGCAAGCGAGTTGCTATAAATCGTCCTAGCAAAGGAATCTACATCATTATTTTGCAAAATAGTTCTATTATAAAACCTTCCAAATGTTTGAGAGTCACCACTCCAACCTGCTGTATTTCTAATATGGTTTAGGTTAACACCGAGCATAAGGGCCTTTGATGTACTGGCATGTCTAGTACTGTGAGCGGTGAACATGGACACATCTATACCACAGCTTGCCAATGTTATTTTTATCCATCTACTCAATGTATCAGGAGTGACAGGTTTGTGGGGCTTTTTTGTGCTAACAAAAAGATTATTACTACTACGTAGTGATTGTGTTTTATTTAAGTAGCAGCGTAAGGTAACTAGAGGGCAAATTTGTGGTTTATCAACAAAAAAGGGAAGAATGAGTTCTGGTTGTGGTGCCCCTGGGCGGGAAGTCTTTATCAAATCTGGTATTTTAATGCGAGCTTCATTTGTTAAGAAAACTATATTTTTAATGTTGATTTTAGAAAGGGTTTGAACTCTATGTGCCGTAGTCAAAGCAAGTAAGGTGGCGAGTTTTTGCGATATTTTATCAAGGTTTAATGATTCATTAGGATACCAACTTGCAAGGGAGTTTAAGACAATGGATGTGTCCCAAGTAGTATTGTACTTAGGCTGAGGGGGTCTCAATCTATAGACCCCTTTGAAAAAACGCTTGATTTGCTCATCGTTGCTTAAGCTTTCATCAAAAATCAGGGAAATTGCAGACCTGCAACTATTAAGTGTTCCATATTGTGCACCTGATTCAAACAATTCGGTTAGAAATAATATAACATTCAATTTTGCTGTGTCATACAGTTCTAAATTATTAGATTTGCAGAATTCGAACCATTTTTTCAAGCATGTATCATATTGCTTTAACGAATTGCTTGAAAGGGATGCTAACATAATAGGTATTGAGGATTCTGGTATGCCTTTTCTTTTGAGTGATTCCCAGATAATAGCCCGGCAACCAGGGTAACCTTGTGGTGCACATATCGGCTGCTGGAATGAGAGATAATCAGACTTTTAGAGGGCTTGAAAATCAATGGCTCAGATATGAGTAAAGTCTTAAACAGGGGGAACCATGGTTGCGAGGGCCAAAGTTGAACAACCATAATGCCCTTAGCACCATCATCGACAATTTTTCTCAATACTTTAAGGATGATGGCGAAAGGTGGGAAACTGTAAAAATATAATTTAGTCCAAGACAATGTAAATGCATCTATTAGAAAGGCTTCAGGGTCCCGGTGCCAGGATATATACTTAGTACATTTCTTATTAAGCCTGCTGGCAAATAAATCAATTTCTGGGATTCCAAACCTTTGAACAATTTTTTGAAATGCAAAATCGGCTAATTCCCACTCTATGTCTGGATGGACACGTCGTGATTCTGCGTCTGCAACGACGTTTTCGGCAGAACTAATATATGACGCGAAGACGAATAAATTACGTTTCTCACACCATTGCCACAGCTGACGTGTGACATCGGTAAGATGAGGGAAATGTATGCCACCCATGCGGTTTATGTAAGAAACGGCTGTAGTGTTATCTATTCTCAAAATAATATGGCAGTCGCGATAAGATTTTGAAAATATTTTGAGTCCAAAAAAGGCAGCTAGTATTTCTAAGTAATTAATATGCCGAGTACGTTCTTTGACACTCCACATACCACTTGCGCGTTCTCCACCACAGGCAGCCCCCCATCCCGTAGTTGAGGCATCACTATAGATCTCTAAACAAAAGTTATTTTGTTTGATTTCATTTGAGGGGTGACTTAGAGAATTGAACCACCAGTCGAGATCAGGTATTAGTGATACTGGTATGTGCATTAATTTGTTATAATTATCGTTGTCTTTCAGGTTAAGATATTTGCATCGTTCTAATGCTTTAGTGTAAAGCCAACCGTATTTGACTGCTGGGCAGGCAGAGGTAAGTAATCCGACTAAGCGAGCAAATTCCCTGACTGTACAATGGTTCAGGACGCGAAATCTTCCAATTTCAGATCTAATTTTTAAGATTTTTTCTTGTGGCAGGGTAACTTGTAATTTGTTCGAGTCCAATATAAAGCCAAGGAATTTACAGCTAGTACTAGGAGTCAAATTACTTTTTTCTAAGTTTATGATGAAACCTAAAGCTTCTAGTAACCTAGTAGTATCAGTGATATTATTTTTGATAGATTGGTAATTGTTACCGATCAGCAAAATTATCATCTAAGTAAACTGTAGATAAATGTCCACAACATCTGAGTAGACTTACAACTGGTTTCATAATTTTAGTGAAAACAAAAGGTGCAGTGTTAAGGCCAAATGGTAAAACATTAAATTCATATAATGTTGTGTCAAATTGGAATCTGAGATACTTTTTAAAGTCATTGTGAATGCGAATTAGAAAGTATGCATCTTTTAAATCTATTGTACTCATAAGACAACCCTTTGTGACAAGTGATAACACGTTGGAATGGGCCTAGCTTACAAATTTACGTTTCAAGCAGTTTTATGATATAAAGATCGGGTTGTTATAGTAAAAGAAATGAAACTAATACTCACATGGTTAACCAGGTATAATTGTAGTACCTTTAAATATAAAACTAAACTGAATCTACCACCACTTCGGAAAGTCGATCTGTTGAGAAGAAGTGGCAAGAAACTCAACAGCAATCATTCTTTAAACTCTAACGCTTTCACCAACAGGAATACGACTGATACTGCCATTTTCCAAAATAATAATGATCCCTCCCAAATACCGTTCAACGTGACATTGGCAGTGACAGTCGTATGCCTGTGTTACAATTCGTTCAAAATTACATTTTGTAGTACAGAGTAATATTAATCAATCAAAATGCAAGGGAGTAGACAAGGATAAAATACGAAATACCAGTTATAATAATAGTCGAAGACAACAGTCGGCCATCCGTTTTTTAACAGTATGTCCTCATACTTAGCAAGTAAATACAAATAGTATGAATTTAAACACTTCATATAAATTGCTTAGTATACCTAAGTAAATTCTAGTAACTAAATACATTTAATGCATGTTATAGAGTAAAGTTTTGAGTTACAAAATATAAAGTATTGTTCCACTATGCTTATCAACCGACTTCCAAAAAAGTAGGAGGTCCACAACTCGTCTGTATTTCTCTTTTTGTGTCTTTGTTACACGATATTTCAGACAATTATTAATCGATTTTAAAATTTCTTAATTCATATGATAGAGGATATCAGAATACTTCATAGTCGGTCCCATATAAATTTTAACGAAATCGGTTTGAAACAATATGTATTAGTCGGCCAAAGTGTTGACGTGAAGTCGGCCCTTCTTTTAATGCTCTGCATTCGTTGATTATTTTACACCATCAATTCAAATACATCAGAATACAAAACTCTTAAAAAAAACTATATAATTACAAAACTTGCATCTTCATACGAAATGTTTTGACTAATTCAATGCAATCTAGTAAAACTTTTAATAAAATGCTAAATAAATACTCTCTAAGAAGCAGAAACAAGATTAATTTACCTAAAATTCGCGCAGATTACGGAAAGACTACAGTTTTATTCTAGTGAGCACAACTTTATAATAAATTACCAAATAACTTAAAAGAAATTAACTCTTTTGAGTCGTATAAAGATGATATTGTCATTGAAATGCTGCCTGATTATATCTAAACTATTGTTGCAGACTTGATTTAATTTCTTAGAAACGATATTGGGATTTTCATTTCAAGTGGATGATACTAGTAGTTTATTAAGTAACTTGAGAGGGTAAAATATTAAAATCCTTGCTGCGGTTTTTAATATAAGTTAATGATTTGAAATTAACCAACATGAGTTATTATTTGCACTCTAGGTATGTTGTTTTAATACATTTCATGACTTGTCAAAAATCTGACAGGTCAGCTATGAACATTACTCTTTAGATTAAAGAAACCATTTCCAAAATTTCAATAACAATTAGCATACCTATGTATCTTTTCCTATTATTATGTTATACTTATACAATGTACTTTCTGTCTTAATTTTTATATAAAAATGATTATTTAAATACCTACAAGTACTTGCAAGATATCAGAGACAAACAAATATAAATCTTTCATTTTATTTAGTTATGAGTTAAATAATTAATTGTTTCTCATATTAAATGAACTGTAACTATGTTCTTATGAGAAATATAGTTCTTTAAACCTAAAGCTAGCATGTCTTAAATACATTAATTTTATTCAATTCAACACAATTTTACAATATTTTTATCATACAGTAATGTTCCACTGTAAATCACACTTAACAAATTAATTACATCAGTAGGTAAATAGAGGTATCCTCTTAGGTATGTAAAGTATTATCACAATCTGATTGGCATGTAAGTTAAGTCACATAATGTACTTATATATTTTTTTATTTAGATATCCAGTTTTATCACTTATACAATTGGTAGATCAGAATCGACAGATTTATGATTGTACATACGTTTTAATTTATGATTGTTTACTAAAAGTTAACTTACATTAAGATAACCGGGCAAACTAGTGTCAAACCTAGACAGGCCTGTTAAAACTGTTTACATATACTTATTATCTTATGAATTCCAAAGATTTATTTGTTGTTTATTTGATAAAAGCTCATTTAAAAACACAGGATAACGATGTGTATGTTTATTTCATATACATACTTATTTTATATAAAATTTTGTGTTCAATAATTGTGATAAACGTAAAGTACATACTCTAGTGGCTATCCAAGTATACAGTAGATGGATACCAGCGGCGGACATAGTCCACAGGGCATTATAATAATAAGTGAGATACCAGCGGCGGACATAACCCATAGGGCATTATAGTAATAAGTCGGATACCAGCGGCGGACATAATCCACAGGGATACCAGCGGCGGAAATAATCCACAGGGCATCATAATAATAAGTTGGATACCAGCGGCGGAAATAATCCACACGGCATCATAATAATAAGTTGTATACCAGCGGCAGAAATAATCCACAGGGCATCATAATAATAAGTTGGATACCAGTGGCGGAAATAATCCACAGGGCATCATAATAATAGGTCGGATACCAGCGGCGGAAATAATCCACAGGGCATCATTATAATAAGTCGGATACCAGCGGCGGACATCAGTCGGCAGGGCATCATAATCGTTATCATGTAATAGTTACAAGACATAGTCTAGATGGCGCTAAAATAAAATATGGTATTGTGCTTAGCAACGCCAGAGTTAGTCCCGAGGGCACCAGAATCAAACTTACCAACGACAGACTAGAATAGTGAGTAATATACTTGGGAAAAGGTACCAATTTAAATTCAAAGGGAATTACTCGTCTTCATTATCAGAAGAATAGATATTTGGCCTTTTAAAATTTATCCACCGTTTTATTATGTATACAGAGACAACAGTAGTGTAAGTTCTGTTACCCTTGCGTGTTAGGGGTGTATCCTCAATGAGAAAACAATCGAAGGCTAGAACCTTAATAATCCTACATAGCCCCTTAAAACATTCGCGTACCACATTCTTTATAGACTTCGCCTTTGTGAATCTGTATAAACAATTATCGGGGATGTACATGAGATGACTATTGTCACTAATGTCAATATTAATTTTATTATTTTCACTAAAATCTGTTTGTTGAGGTTGTGTAATTTCTAAATGATTACAAGTCTTTCGTAAAATAAAGTAAGAGGTTGTTCAGTGAATGACTAAGATATAATGAAATCCCCATCATGAACTATTAGTAGATCTACGTCAGCCTCTTATACTCGCCCCAAAAATCATTTGAAGAATGTTCTATAGACTATAATAAAAAACACGTTTCTATTTCTTTGTATCTGGTGCTAGAATGAGAGCACAAGGGTACTATGAAGAGAATATACGTACAACAAAGATAAATCACTTAATTTCAGATATACATCGTATTAAAAAAACACAAAGTTTATTAAATATAGCTTCTCCCTACATAGCCATTCCATTTCTCCAACTCCAAGTGACATATTTGTACCAAATGATAAGACACATGACACGCCAATGACAGTTTTGGCAGAGATGAAACCATCTAAAATGGCGAAATGTATGGACGTCCATAGCATGGTGGTTGCCATTTACATTAAAGTTAATTGTAATTTTTGGATATTTTTATCGAGAACAGCGTAATTTTAGCAAGACTATAGTTAAGTGTTAATCTAATATTCCAATTTGGAAACATGACCTTTGTTAAACCTGTAGATTTACATTTTGAATATTGCGTTACTAAGGTACCTAGCCTAAGCCTAATTAAACTGTGTTTATATCGTACTCCTAAATCTAATGTTAACATATTTCTCAAAAACTTGAAAACTTATTGCATAACCTTATTAAATTCGAGAAACAAAACAAAAATGATATTGTGTAGAGATTGGAACATTGGACCTACTAAAGACAATAGAATAACAAAAGAATTATATCAATTTTATCCAACTATAACCTGTAAAAACATTTACTAATACCTATGTATAGATTTAATCTCAAGTAATATCACGGGAGTAGAGTAAATATTTTACACCTAGGTCAATTATTTTTCAGCTTTGTAAAACTGAACAGATAGTCATATCCTCTTTTTTTTTTTTTCTTTAAAACCCGTAGAGATTACTCACAAGACAATATTAGAAAGTTTATAGGATGTATGACTGCACTAAGCTTTAATGATATCTATAATAGAAATGACACTAATTAAGCTTTTGACCAATTTCATGATTATTTAACTTTGTTTTGTGAGCTGTGCTTTCCAAATATAACTATAGAAATTGTCAATTATCCCTTGAAAATAAATGGTTAACAAAAGGCATTAGACATAGTTGTATAAAGAAAAAGAATTTATGTATTGAAATATAGATGTGATTCTTCTAGAAATACCTATAATAAATTACTGTACCATAATGAATATGTAAAGATTCTGCAGAAGTGTATATGGACATCTTAGGCAAAAACAAACCTAGCATATATGAGTAGACCTTAAAGTCGCTGTAGCGCTACATGGAATATAATAAATAAAGGTATTGACGAAAATTGTCCTTCCAAATTTATTAAAAGTCTGAAAGATGATAATTTAGAAATCAAAGATCCAATACCTACAAATTGCGAACATGTTCAACAAACAATTTATAAATATGGGCACTAATACGAATGATAAAAAAAACTCTGGAACTGAATACCAATAACTTGCCAAAAGTTGAACAAAGCATATACCTAACTCCTGTAAATCCACACGACACCTACAAAGTTATAAAATCCTCAAATAATACAAGCTCAGTTGGCTATGATGGCAGTAGTACAAGAAGTTTGAAAGAATGTGCACACATACTTGCAAGTCCTTTAGTATTTATAATAAATCTACCTCTTAAAGGATCTTTTCCGGACATACTTAAATTTTGTAAGTATTCTGAAAACCATTGCATAAAATTGGTAGCACAAAAAATATAGATAATTATAGGCCAATAACATTAATATCAGTGCTTCCAGTAAAATTTGAAAAAGTGATGTGTAGTAAACATAATCATTTTTTTTTTTAATCATAATTTACAATGCCAAAGTCATATGAAATTCTTCAAAGAAGTGTGCTCGGGCCATTGCCATTTCTTATTTTTATAAATGATCTTCCAAATGCCACACCTCATGAAATTATACCATTTGTAAATGATGTTAAGATCGTAGTTGAAGCAGATAACAAGACTACACTTGGAAATGAAGCAAATCAGGCTTTACGTTCAGTAATACTGCGGCTTAAGAATAATAATTTAGAGATAAATATGGACAACACAAATGATACAATTTAAAGCATCGCACTCACCGCAGAGTAACATTAATATAAACTATGACAATAATTTATCATGGTCCTCAAATTGAGCTGCTCCAGCACCTAACCTTACAGAACGGTCATCTATGCCATGAAGGATACATTCAACCGCACGTCTTCCTGGTATCACAACGATTTACTAGGACTAACTTATCGTAATAAAAATCCTCTAATAAATCATTAAATTGAGCTCTCCTAGCCAACATGTCAGTTAACATTCACTTTATGTAACCACACATGGACATTATCTGTTCACGTTTACGTGGATCAAACTCAGGAAGGGTATTATTCATTGAGCCGAATTTATCTATACTGTTACCGGACATAGACTTTGATATGTTTACAAGGTCAGTAAAGGATTGACCCTCTTGGCTACTATCTTTAGCTCCAGCTTGCGTAGCAAAGGGACTGTATGTATGTAGATCGCAGGCCTATAAGGTGCTCGTGTGATGAATGACTGCCATCCTTGCGAGATCTGCTATGTGGTCTCCGATTCATAGAGTTATTACTTACCGGGCAGACAGGACGATTGCTTGCCCGACTGCCAGACCGATGAGGCGGATGGCGGCTGACGAGATGACCCTCTTGACAACCCGGCTGCTTACGGCTGGGGCTGCATGAATGTCGCTCGCGGTCACGATGAGGGTGCGCGGGGTTGCGGGAATGACGGCCGCGCGAACGCTGGTGGCTTGAATCACGACGACGTTCTGTTTGATCTTGCAAGCAGCGGCTTGCAGGCTCCCTGTAGTCTTGACCGAAGCGGCTGCGAGTCCGCAGCACACGATGATGGCTCGGTTGGCGCTTGGTAGAACTGCGTGACCGACGACCTCCAGCAGGTGACTTAGTTGGACAAGTCGGAGTGTAGACCACGCGTTCCCGACAATGGTTCATTCTGAAACGTAAATTCTTACGCGTAGTTCATGTAACCCCAATACGTAATCTCGCAACCCCATAACAACATAAGCATAGACTAGAGCGTAAGGGGTAGAGGAGCTTATATGAATAAATAAAATATGTTTTACAGACTTCTACGCTTATTCCTAACATTTACTACTAAGTCAGTAAAACTAGGATGAAACTCAATAGAAATAATTTATGACAATTACTGATCAATTAGTTACTAAGTAAGAAAAGGGTTGGTAAAAGATAGAAACAATACTCAAGGTAAAATTTCAACAAGATGGCGTCTAAAATATTATTAACGTATAAGCAACATGGTAACATAAAAAAAAACGACATGAAATAATAGTATTTTTAAAATAAAGCGAAGAATTTATGCAATTTAGAATATTAATCATCAAACACTTCAATATTCATATGAATGTTGAATGATTTAAAAGATATCTACAGATTATTCAAAAACTAGAAGATGTCATTATGGTTACACGAGTTTGAAGATAATCCTAATCGCAAAATAAAGCGCGGAGTACACCCAGCTCATCATATTAAGCATAAAAGACTTCAGTAATCGTATTAATATTCAAGGATTAAAGAGATATGTACGGATGAAATACTAAAAAGTTAACGTCTGCTTAAAGTATGAAGAGAAAAAAAAAATAAGATTTGTGCTACGATTAATGGAATGCATTTTAACTAACCAAACATTTCAGTAGCACACTTTATCCCTTTCCTTTGTTACATTAGATATTCAAAGTATGTAGATGCGCACAGGGCAAAATAGTAACAAACAACTGGCAAAGAAATTTATTATAGTTTTGTACGATCCCACTTCTGAGATGATAACACGTTGGAATGGGCCTAGCTTACAAATTTACGTTTCAAGCAGTTTTATGATATAAAGATCGGGTTGTTATAGTAAAAGAAATGAAACTAATACTCACATGGTTAACCAGGTATAATTGTAGTACCTTTAAATATAAAACTGAACTGAATCTACCACCACTTCGGAAAGTCGATCTGTTGAGAAGAAGTGGCAAGAAACTCAACAGCAATCATTCTTTAAACTCTAACGCTTTCACCAACAGGAATACGACTGATACTGCCATTTTCCAAAATAATAATGATCCCTCCCAAATACCGTTCAACGTGACATTGGCAGTGACAGTCGTATGCCTGTGTTACAATTCGTTCAAAATTACATTTTGTAGTACAGAGTAATATTAATCAATCAAAATGCAAGGGAGTAGACAAGGATAAAATACGAAATACCAGTTATAATAATAGTCGAAGACAACACAAGTTTTAAGGCTGTTCGCAGATCTTCTAGTTTGAAGTGGGTAGTATCGATAAATTTATTTAACGATTTGAGGTTCAAAATAAACCTTGATTTCCCATTTCGCTTTGGTACTAGAAATATATGAGACAAGAACTGATCCGAACGATGCTTACATTCTGAAATGGCTCCAATTGTAAGCAATTCATGAATAGAATTCTTAAATTGATTCTTTTCTAATTGAGAATATTTTTCTCGAGGGGAATGGTACACTGAATCACTGGACGAGTAAAGGGTATTTGATATCCTTCTATCCACGATAATAATAATTCATCCTTGGTTATCAGTGACCACTGATTGCGGAAGTTAGAAAGCCTACCGGCGTACCTTACCGTTGTTAGCGGCGTCCGCGACTGTGATTCTGAGCTGGACGCGATGACCGCTTCGAGGAGTTCACTTGACGATCCCGGGGTACAAAAGGCTCCCTGGTCCTCTGCGCCCCCTTCGGCCTCTGCGTTGGGGGTGGACCACGCCAGTTTAAATTATTTGCCGTTTTGGTTTTAGCTGGTTGTTGCTTGACAGGAAGCGGTTTCATTTCTGCTCCAGATTTTGAAATAGCTTTAGCTGCTTTTAGTGTTTCAGATAGTCCCTCACCAAAAAGAAATTTGTCAATTTTTGTCGCGCTAAGCTGTTCTTTTAAATCTTTTTTGAGGCTGTTAAGAACGAAGTTCCTGCGTATAACAGAATCTGTAGCCTGGCTGTCACACATGAGCTTGACTGCATCCATAAGCAATGAAATGAGAGCTGTGTTCTTTGGATCTGACATTATAAGTGAAGTTAGGGCTTCAGCTATACAAGAGGTGGCAGCGGCCCTCTGTTTCTGCCTGAGCGCGATCCCTTTATCTCTTTTGAGTACAGGTTCAGCGATAGCGTAAACTGTCTCTGGGTTAAGATCAGGTGCGTCAATTAGGGTGCAGTTAGCTGGAGGTAAATATTTCTCCAACAACTCCTTTCGAGCTTCTTTTGTCAGTCCAGTGGTAGCTATATGCTGAAGGCGAACAGCGAGATCCGGCTGAATCTCCTTGCCATAGACTGGCACCTGTGATGGGTCTACACCCAATATTTGCATTAGGTCCTGGTCGATTGACGGGGCGGACTCTGAGGGCGTGAGTTGCAATTCAGCCGTGCTTGTGGACGGCAGAGGGGTGGCCGGCCTTGAAGGAGCTGCAGCGTCGCTGTTTAAAAGCAACTGTGTAGCGGTGGCAGCCGCGCTGGTTGACGGTCGTGGCGATGTAGGTATAGGCATGCTTGATCGCAATGTCGGCACACCTGAAGTAAAAGGGAAAAAAAAAACCCAATCAGTATAATACTACTGATCTGACAGCTCCTAGGGCTGACTGCTTATAAAATTTTACGGAATGCGTATTATTATCAAAGTGACAACCCGAAGTGGCTGCCCGCATTGACAACCTACCGCTTTGATTTTATGGTATAGTGACACTCCCACAGAATGCCCGCAATATCGATAAAACATGTGAATACATTGTAAAGTGATAGCCCCAAAGGCTACCCGCAGTACAAATCACATATTATAAAAAAAAAAATGTTCATGTGAAAGTAAGTGATAACCCCACAGGTTAACCGCAATACTATATAACAATGAACATGAGGGTAGGTGCTAACCTTCTATAGATAGTGGCGCGGGCGTCGGCGATGGTGTCTTGCTGCGGCTTCGTGACGGCGACCGCGAGTCTGAGCTTGACCTTGACGATGTCGAACTGGACGACGAAGAAGACGACACACGGCGTGGCCTTTTCTGTCTTCCATGAGTATTACTTCTAACACGAATTAACTTGTCCTCTAACCTTTTTATCTTTTTTGCTAACACATCTAAATCTGAATATTGACGAGTACGTTTACCCATCTTGTTCGTAATTTACAAAAAGAAAAAATTCGAGAGCTAAGGTAGTACGTGCGCGATGGCGGAGCACTGAATGCATAATGAAGAGCGGATATTAGGAGTGTACAACAGGTCAGGTACAAAAAAAAAAAAAAGATAAATAACTTTTCTCAAAACAGTGCAGATGGCGGCACGGTGTGCCTACTACAAGTAATCCTTATGCTAATCTCGAGGACAAAGCATGAGTATAATATACCATATGGAGTAGTATGCATATTTTAAACAACTTTAATTAAGGTTTAAGAACTTTTATTTTCCCAAAAAGAATTACAAGAAATTCACTTACTGAGAAAAAATACATTTACAACTTAACATAATGAGCATAGAAATATAAGTTATGATAATTCTAACAAAATATATCGTTTGTACATTACAAAAACTAAAATTGATAAATAGCAAAAAGATATGTGGGTACATCGAAAAACATTTGCTGCTATGGAATTGAATACATCACCGAGCCACCACAGATCTAAAACGTGCAAAGATTTAGTTTTATGCTAGATGTGCCAAATCAGTATTTACTGGTAAATGGAATATTAATTGTGAAAAAGTCAAATACGGTCGTAAAAAAAATATAGATGTGTTTTAAGAGTATGATGAGTTTATTGATGTTCGTTATTTATTTACTTAATGTAATACGCTACGTATATATATTTATGTGTAATATATAAAATATTAATAAAAATATAGATTTTTGGTTATTATGATTAATTCAAAATATATTTTTTTAGTTGCGTTTTGAAACTGACAAGTGATGTTGCGTTTTTATTTCGTTAGGTAATTTATTTAACATTTTTACGCCTTCAAATTCAATGTTCTGAATACCGTAATTTGTTCTTGGATGGCGACATATTAAATGATTTGCATTCCTTAATTTCATTCTCTGTGCACGTTCTTTTTTGTGGAATTTTAATGATGAGTGAGAGATGATCTAGCTTTGATGCGGCGATCAATATTTTTAACTTCATTTTAGAAGGAGATAATTTAACGTATCAAACCATTTAATATGGTAACGGTAAACGAGAACTATTTGACTTCTTGTTTGCTGCAATGTTTGGCCACCAATAAAACAATTTCATCCTCATCGTTCCTTCCAACAAATTTTCACGAGAGGTTGTTGCATATACATACAGCTGCTAGGCCCTTAAGGCTGCAAGGCAGCGACAGCAAGAGCGACAGAGGCGCGCGCAGCGACGCGGGAAATCTGGGCCGTTCCCGATGTCGGCGGGCGGGAGAGCGATTTGTCGCGGTTTGATAAAAACTCAATAATTTCTATCGTGTCGCGGAAATCGCTGCCCGCGCCGCTGTCACTCCCGCAGTCGCTGTCGCTGCCGTCCAGTTTACAGCCGTAGGTGTAAACGTACATCTCTCTTCAAGTTAAATAATAGGTACACCGGTAGAGGCTTTGTAGTCGCAGGTACCTTTGGGCGATTGAGATAAGTTAGCTTTAAATGTAACCACAATTAGCATATCATAAAAATACATAAAAAAACATATGAAACATATAACAATGTATAAACAAAATAAAGTTAAAGAATTTTTTGTTTGTTTTGTCTGTAACTACCGATTTGATTTGAAAAAATCTTTTTGCATTTGATAGCCTAATTCTTGAGGCTATATTTAATTCAGAAATTACCAAGATCGTAAAACCGCGCGAAGTAGCTAGTATTATGTACAATATCTTTCCCGAATATTCTAGTAACTCTGATTCTATTTTTGAGGTTTAACCCGTGGACCCCCCTGAACCCCGTGGTGAGCCCCGTTTGAACTCTATTTCATCCCGGAGTCCTGGAATTTTATTTATTGTATAATAAATCGTTAGGAACGAAAATAATGATGTTTTAAAAGGACGTGTTTTGACTTAGGCTTGCATTTAAACTAATATAATGAAATTGTCCGCTCCTTTGTGCCGCAAAAGTTTTTGGTTTAATAAAACAACTAGGTTTTACTTGCTGCATCACATGTTTTGACCGAAAACATTTTGAATGCGTACTATATACTACAAAAAACATGTTTGTAACCGTATTTTACTATTTTTGTTTGAAACTCGGCCCGTTTTTGACCGTCATAGATGATATCAAAGATGACAGATGACAGCACAGGGTTAAGAAGAAACTGACTCTGAATGAACCATTGCCAGGAGACATCACTGCCACAGCGGTGATATTTGAAGGCGGATTCTCAGCATTCTACCAGCTTACTACTAGGTATTGACACCTTTTAAAAGTCACTCATATCCTCCGTTTCTCATTTGTTTAACAATGCCTCTTTACCTGACAACGCCGAAGCAAAATGAAGGGTTATGATTTTGACCTGTATGTATGTATGTACCCACATGGATGTTCATCTGTTCCCTCACAACTACTAAACTAGTTATCATAATTAGACAAATGAGGTGCTGTAAGAAGCCTCATGACTGTCCGTTGATTATATATAGGCTACATGATTTAAGTTAAATTTACTACAGCGCCCTCTAGGCGACATAAAGTAAAGAACTAAAAAAAATAACGGTGACGTGTGTGGGGTATCAAATAAAAGAGCTTTATTAGCATTGTTCAAATATCTCTAAACACTCCAAAATAAGTTAAATAAAAATAAAGTTAAAAACTAAAACCCGACTAATAAAAACACGTTCTAAAAAGGTTTGAAACAAGAAAATAGTCTCCCCGGAAATATTTATGTATTTTTATATACGTCATGCTGATAGAAATATGTTTAAAGGATAGCCGTGGTCGTATGCCACCTATTGCAGTAAAACATATACTTACTAAAATAAAATCAAATCAAAGTAGCATACGATCACGGCTATCCTTGCAACATAAATTCTATTAGTATGACGTATAAAAATACATAAATATTTCAGGGGAGACTAGTTTTTGTTTCATACCTGTTTAGAGCGCATTTTTAGTAGTCGGGTTAAAAGTTAGTTTTAACACTTTATTTTTATACATGATCAATATAAGAGGTTTCTGTAAGATTCAATTTCTTATTTTGTAAATGTGATCTACTTTTAAAATTCAATATAGGACTTCAACTTCCTTATGTACAATGGAGTTTCATTTTAATTACACTAGACATGATATCTGATCGTAGAACACATATTTTCACCGATATCGGTGATGGAGAAATCGAGGTAGGCCAGCTCGTTAACAAAACAAAATTTAAGTTAGGAAATCGAGAATATTTCGATTTCATAATACCAAAAACAGCTAAAATATAAGGGAATCTATGAGCCATGCACATTTAAAAAGTACCACTATATCTTTTAAGTAATTACCAAAAAAAATATCAAAATAGTGTTATTCAATCATTCTTTTAGCAAAACTGCACTGCGAAGCAGCTTATTGGAGGCCCTACAGCCTGAATAAGTTTTTCGTAAAGGGTGACTGATTCCATTGACGCCCACATGGCGGGAGTGCCCCGTCAGGGTCCGCCTGACCAGCAATCGCACTCCGTAGTCTCACAGTCTGTTACCAAACAGCTGTTATCTCTGCCGTGTGACGCCATTTTCAAGCTCGTCGTCACTTACCATCGAGTGATAATTTGAAAAAAAAAAGAACGACAATCTATGCACTGTACCTTTCAAAGTATCAAAATTGTAGGGGCCCTGAAAAACAGTATATGATTCTGATTATTCTGCATCTGACCAGCCTATTGTAGATAATATTGTTGCTATGTTAGTGATCTCAATAGGTCAATAATTTAATTTAATATATGTTTTAGGTTGCATTTAGTATGGTATTACAAAACTATGGTACCTACTACGAATATTTATACATATACTGTAACAACTACATTATATTATACATATATAAATCATCAAATAATAACAGCCGTAAGACTGCTGGACAAGGTTCCCACGTTACACATACAAAGAATATTTACATTATTATAATAATTCGTATTATTGAAGTTTATGCAAAACGCTCCCTAAACACTTACGCAGGTAGCTTGCTTCCTAGCACATATCCAAGTCTATCAATAGCGGTAGATATACCTAAGAAATGACAAAATGGAGGACTAGCTGCGTGTCCGATTCGGTTTGTGCAGTAAATCGAGCGAGTGTTTCCTGAAAGTCATTTTAAAATCCATTTCCTTTGCATAAGCGGTGCACAGTTGTGTGTGCAGGTGCTGCGGAGATAAAAGGAGAAAGTATTGCATAAAGGATCAGTGTACTTTATAACGTTGAATAGACTGAATACGTTCAATTTGTCTTTTGAAAAAATTATGCACGAGAAGAAGCAGATCAAATCGATACAGAACTATGCAAAACTAGGGCGTTGCTTCGGTTAAAAAGTTTTGTTACACAAATGCAAATCTAAACTAAGAATTTTTGAAACATTTTCTTTTTATTAAATGGATCTCAAAAGTTCGCTCATATTATCAACGCATGAGCTTTCCGCAGGTGTGAAGCTTGTGTGCTCACAACACGCTAAATATTGCATATGATACAGGATATTTACACTAAAATATGGCATTTTTGTCAGCTCATCTTCTCTTATATTTATATGTAAATTGCATTTCTTGTAGACAAACGGAATTCAATTTATTGTTCAGTTTTTGATTTAAATATTAAAACTTCGAAAATGCGTTTAACTTGTCAAAACTGTACATGTCACCGATATACTCCACTGTTTATCATTATACCTACGCAATTAAAGTTTTTCGTACCCTGGAAAATGTATACAAGATAGACACACTTGCGCTTAGTTAGGAGGTAAGTCATAAAACAACAAGAAATGCATGAAACTTCGATATCAAAAAACAAGCAAACAGCATACCGCGAGGCACTGCTGGCGGCGCACTGAGACTTTGCAGTTATTTATTGCCGAGCTCTGTGCCGTTTCACTACGCACCTCGGTACTAAAATATGCCTATTAATTTATTGTTCATTATTATATTCTCTTAAAAAAGTTAAATATTTCAAAACAGTGCAGAAGATTTGGATACAATTACAGATAAGCACATCCTCTTAAAAATTAGATAAGCATTGTTATCAAACTGCACTATTTTAACAGGTTCATCCAACTCATTGTAATGAGCTCACTGTAGGGCTATACGTCTGACCCCTGGATGACGAGAAGGTTAAAGCTATAATCTACCAAGCTGGCCCAGTGGTTGACCCTAATGACTACGGTTTGTAAGTATGCAGCACCCGGGACCGATTGCTTAACGTGCCCTCCGAACACGGAAATTGCCATGGTAAATCAATGGTCGGTGGTCACCCATCCAAGTACCGACCGCGCCTAGCGTTGCTTAACCTACGATATCGATTTATATACACCGAAGTCACTACACCACGATAACTTAACAGGTAGTTAAATAATTTCACAAGTAATATTTAGAAAAGTTTTTAAACTTCCGAGATTTAAACCAAATTGATAATATTCGTTTTTTATCGCAACGTTTCGACCGCAGTTGCAAATAAATGCAACAAATGTTATTACGTGAATAAGTCCAGACTTATATTATCAGTAATATTTATGCTACCTAGATAACAAGGAC
Source organism: Stenoptilia bipunctidactyla (assembly GCA_944452665.1). Taxonomy (NCBI): domain Eukaryota; kingdom Metazoa; phylum Arthropoda; class Insecta; order Lepidoptera; family Pterophoridae; genus Stenoptilia; species Stenoptilia bipunctidactyla. The sequence continues at coordinate 26,905,935 of OX101721.1, read as the reverse complement.
TCCCAAGAAAGTACATGCCTTGGCAGTGTTTGCTGATGTGTCACCGTGATATGTTGTTCATGTAAGCTGCTGACTGCACATGGATTAGAATGGCGGCTCGTATTAAGAATATCTAGAATGTAACATTTATTTTAAGTAGCAATATTTTAGACGAAAATAATACCAATAAAAATGTAGGCATAGTCATGCGTTAATAATTTATCTTCTGTTGATATTAAAAGTGTTCTTATGCTATAATTTTACCTGTTGATTCAACAGCACATTAAATTCGCGATGCGCCGCCGAGCTCAGGTTTAACTACTAAGCGCTAAATCTTTTAACTGCAAACTCATTGTTAGCGCAAGTTCCAAAATGGAATTAGTTATAGTACAACGGTGACTTATGAATTGTAATTTATGTAAAGTGAAATGTGATAAGAAATGAAGAAATGCACAAGCAAAATTTTACTGTATCAGACTGAATCGCATATTCAGGTTATACTAAGATTTTTAGATGTAAAATAGTCTAGACTTACATCAAAAAGATCATGAAAGCATTGCTTAGTATGAATTAAGAAGTGAAACAAAACGTATAGCTTTTCTCTACTGATAACTTGGTTCTATGATGCTATTTTTTTTTAAAGTTTGCATCTTTTTTTTTAAGGTTTGAGAAGTCGTCGTGGCGCCGTGGTTACTGTGTGTATCATACGATATCACAGGTTAAGCAACGTTCGGCGCGGTCGGTACTTGGATGGGTGACCGCCGACCATTCATTCGCTTCGGAGGGCACGTTAAGCAGTCGGTCCCGGGTGCTGTATACTTGTATACAGTAGTCGTTAGGGTTTGTCAGAAGCCATCTAGGCGCCCTAAAAATTCTGGCATCCACCACCCAGCACTGGGCCAGCTTGGTGGATTATGGCCTATACCTCCTCTTCACCCAGGGGAGAGACTCATGCCCTGCAGTGGCTCATTACAAAGAGTTGTGATGATGATGATGATGATGATTGCATCTTTTAAAAAAAACATACAGACGAATTGAGAACTTCTTCCTTTTTAGGAAGTAGGTTGAAAATTCAGCAAGATTTTTGTTAACAAGACATTTTGTAATATAACTATTTTTGTACTTACTGTTTTGTATATTCCATTGGTTTTGTTAATAGTTGTCCTTTTATTTTTGTTACATTTCTAATATTGTTTAAAAGTATTCCTGTTATTTTTATTTTATAGCTGCAAATGTATCTATTGTAAACTATTATGAAATGTAAATATTATTGTTTACCTTTCAACTCTAAATTTGTCATGTAGCTTATGTCACTTTTCGGCACAGATAATTTATAAAATTAGGTTTTATATTCATTTCCTTTTCAATTAATTTTTAAATTATTACTTTAATATAAATTATTCTGAGATTTGCACATTTATAATCAAGGGAATTATCAGCTCCACTTTTATCATACTACGACCGCTGCTCCAGAGACTAAAACCTCCTTGTTAATAGAAGTGACAGCCGCTGGCCGATGAAAAATGGATGTCTTTTGAACTATTATTTAATTTACGGCTGTCGAATGAAAATCGGGACTATAAAAGGAGCGGCGAGCTGAATTCGAGGGCTTTTGAAAATAAAACACCGAGGAGAGTACTTGGCATTGAAGAAAAATACTAAAAATACTAACAACTAAAGTAAAATGAAAAAGTATCATAACTACAATATCTTTTGGAGCCGCTATATATAACTAAATAAACCTTTTGGAAATGTGGAAAATCTCAGTGTTTATACAAATTCCTAGTGGACTTTAAGTGAAAATAGTGCTTTTCTATACAATCTTTGTAAGTCTTTATTTGTAAATATATAAACTTTAACTTTATTTTCTTATTTTCTTTTAACATCTTCCTTTAAATAGTAGGTTACTTAGGCCTTTACTCCAGGTAACACTACAGTTTGGCGCCCAACGTAAATTCCCTTAGTCGTGCTCTCCCCTAAATTCTAAAATACCACTCTAGATAGGTACCTTTTTTTTTCGGCTTCATTTGGCTATAAACTTTTTTTGTGTCATTCTACTTGTTTACTACTTTTATTTATCTAGTCCTCTTTACTTTAAACACTACTCCGTTAGGTACTCTTACAGTACTCTTTACATATTCACCACTCATCCCATATAATCAGACAATAGACACTTACGGTATTCCCACGTGAATATCTCACAAAATCAGTGACCATTCCGCGTGTTGAAAACTCTTCTGAGTCACACGGTTGGTTGCTGATTACTGACTTACGGAGGGTATCGAAGGAGAGTATCCGACGACGTACCTCAGCACATAAGCAACCCCACGTTACACCTCTCATATTACACTCCCTTAATATATTTTTCGTTATTTTACTCGTTTGCTCTTTTACCTACCTATTCCTCTTAGGTACTCTTACAGTACACTTTAACATATTCGCTACTCATCACATTTTAACAGACAATAGACACCTACGGTATTCCCTTGTGAATATCTCACAAAATCGGTGACCATTCCGCGTGTTGAAAACTCTTCTGAGTCACACGGTTGGTTGCTGATTACTGACTTACGGAGGGTATCGAAGGAGAGTATCCGACGACGTACCTCATGCAGATAGCTTATTTTAAATAACCTCATTTTTTCTCACCACTTACCCAACTATACTCCACCTTTTCTTTTTTACTTACTGTTTATTTATAAAATTTTATTTTTTCTAAATTTTTTATTAAAATGGCGAGGCTTATTTAATTTGCACCTAATACTTGTAACAGAGTTGTAAGTAAATTGTCACCACTTGTATATATTCTTGAGGATGATGATGGCATCCAAGGTAAATGGCATATTAAAGATATTAAAATTTAGTAATGCTATTACCTTTTCTATTTATATTAAACTTTTGTCTTCTATAAATAATTAATGTCATTCTTTTCCAACTGTAAATAAAACTATTACTTTCCGTAAATACTATTTATTTATTTTTTACTTTTCTTTGATACAATTTTTAAAATGAGTACACCCATCATTTTTTTTCTTTCGGTCTTGCGTTTATTAAACTTTATTTATGGCTCTTAAGCCAACTTTTTAATCTCCTCTGAAAGCTGAAGCTACTTCTTTTGAGATTTCATTTCGAGATCTGGAATAATAAAACTAGGTATTATTCTTTTATCCTGTAATGGCGGGCTACACTAAGAGCTTAATGCCATAACTTGGGGATCTAAAACCCAATTCTTTAATGGTGCGGCTAGCTACACTAAAAATAAGCCTTAGGCCATATACTATACTCGTATATACTTTACTTGGGGTCCTAAAACCCACGTCTTTAATGGTGCGGCTGGCTACACTAAAAATAAGCCTTAGGCCATACCTTAGGTAACTTATACCTATATGGGATTTAAGATAGAGCGGTCGACAACTCTTTAAATAAGCCTCTGTCATGTAGGGTTTCCCTATCGCGGTTTACTTTGGGAGTATACGCCATTGACTGTGAGCCTTACCCCCTACCCTGAATGTTGAAGAAAGTTAGTTAAGTTTGATTGTTTAAGATGTATGTCCGAGATGTATGTATGTAGAAAGTAACTGCCTAAGTAACACCTCAAAATTTTTCGTAAGCTAAAAATTTTCTGGGGTTTTTGGGGAAGTAATATAACTATTTTTGTACTTACTGTTTTGTATATTCCATTGTTTTTGTTAATAGTTGTCCTACATCTTGAGTCTTATTTTTGTTACATTTCTAATATTGTTTAAAAGTATTCCTGTTATTTTTATTTTATAGCTGCAAATGTATCTATTGTAAACTATTATGAAATGTAAATATTATTGTTTACCTTTCAACTCTAAATTTGTCATGTAGCTTATGTCACTTTTCGGCACAGTTAATTTATAAACTGTTATTAGGTTTTATATTCATTTCCTTTTCAATTAATTTTTATAGTATTACTTTAATATAAATTATTCTGAGATTTACACATTTATAATCAAGGGAATTATCAGCTCCACTTTTACCATACTACAACCGCTGCTCCAGAGACTAAAACCTCCTTGTTAATAGAAGTGACAGCCGCTGGCCGATGAAAGAATGGATGCCTCTCAAAAATAAATAAATTTACGAGCTGTCGAACGAAATGGAGCCTATATAAGGAGTGGCGAGCTGAACTCGTAGTCGACTTTTGAAATCATTACACCCATCAGTGAGGAAGGAGAGCATGCCGAATATAATTAACAAAATCTAAATACAAAAGCATACGTATACCCGCATAAACTCTAAGATTCAGGACTCTGGAAACTATTTTGGAAACCTACTCATTTGGAAAATTGCAGTGTATATTTATGTTAAAATCTTAGTGGACTTTAAGTGTGAAAGTGTTTTTGTATACAATCTTGTAAGTTTTTCTTTTTGTAAATATATAAACTTTAACTCTATCATTTTTCTCTTCTCTCTTCCTTTAAATAGTAGGTTACTTAGGCCTTTACTCCAGGTAACACTACAATTTGTCGTCCTACGTTGAGTCAGGAAACTGTATCGTCATTATTTATTCTAAAAACACATTAGACACAATGTTCACTCTACAGCAGAAAAGAACCAAATAAAAATCTATGACTCATATAATAAAAACCGAGTGCTACCAAAACTATGTTTGACTATAGAGATAATAGCTCAAACTACAATAATACGAACAACTACATTAAAACCACAACGTAACGGAAATGGTCTGACAGAATTCTCATTCCTTATGTTCCCAGAACAAATTATAATACTCAGGGCACTACCAAGAATTAACAAATTTATTTTGAAATCCATCCAGTTGAATAGTTACTTGACCGTTCATAACAATAGTCCTTAGCATCCCAGAACGGTAATTTGGGACAGCAGTACGAAATTGATATCTTCTCAACTGGCTTTGTAGGTCTTAATTGGGCTGGGGTTCTGTTTACATAATAAATCTTAGCTAAAATTGATTCTCTATTCGTTCTAAGAAATACTCTTTGATTATTATAATATAATATAAATCTGTTTATTCGCAGCAATATTTTGTTGACTATGATCTTATAGCTCGGATGTTCTTTTTGATCATAACATCAGGCATTTTATGTTTTATTTCAAATAATAAATATCATTCCAAAGTAAACACCCTTTTGCTCTTCACTTCATTAAGAGTAAAAGGAATTAAGAGCTCTACGTGTAAACCTTTTATACTTGTCGGACAAAGAGCCACGATGAAAGTTGTATTTAAAAATCCTAATGAGCGAAACTTCTTCTAAAGGCAACTTAAAGCATTATTGTTTTACAATAAAAGCCTTTTTCATCGGGTTGTATCGTTTTATAGATAAAACAGTTACGAATGAGACAATGTTATTCCTTTATTACTGAAGCGTTAAATATAAATGAACAAAATTTGCCCTCAGTTTAGAAAATTTTGCCCTGAAACCACCGTGACCCCGGTATCTGTGAAGTCAGGGAAAATTTGAGGTAAAACATTTCATTCTAATTTAACCAGATTATCGACACAAAAGCTTCTTTTATTATATTGAAAATAAATTCTAACAAAACATAAGTTTTCGGATATAATTTCTAAGATAATACTTATCACTCAAAAACATAGACATAAAATTCACATAGAAAAAAAGAACCCTTAAATAATATCTACACAAACAGCTTTCAAAAAGTTCTCCAATTAAAATGGAGACCGTAATTTTTTTCCGAAATGATTATCATTTTAAAGGGACTTTTTTATACATTTTTCAACGCACCATTGAGCTGGAAAAGTTTGAATATTCCGACAGAATTATTAAAAGCTTGATCCGTCAAAAGACTGTTTATTGTTATTAAATTTTTGATATACCTACATTATATTTTGTTTTATACTCATTTATACTCGACTACTTTCGAAGTGACAATGAAAAATAAATGTTTGCATAACTTGTGTCAAGGGATAGGTTATTTTTGTTACATTCTATAAACCTATAATTTATGTTTTATCATTTTGTACACATTATGTTTTATCACAGCCCACTGAAGGGCTATGAGTAACCTATACTTGTACTGACCGGTCCTGACGCTGCTGAATATTTTTATTGAAACTTAAATCATACAATCATTACGACCAAAGAGACTTCTTAATAATAGGTTGGGGAAAAATTCTTTTCGCATTATAGTATGTATGAACTTGTAATAAAATCTCTTTGGTATTTGTTATTGTTTCTGTATCTTGTATCTGGCTGGTTTTGGTATCATTGAAAGTTAAAATTTTAAAGAACATAATTACAAATTCAAATTAGGAAAATGTGTGATTTTCATTTGTTTTTCGTGCTGTCAAGATGAGTGAATCTAAAGAAGAAATTCGATACATTTTAAAATTTTACTACAAAAAAAGTAAAAATGCAACGCAAGCCGCGAAAAAAATTTGCAATGTTTATGGACCTAGTGCATTGTCTGTTAGAGTAGCACGAATTTGGTTTAAGCGTTTTCAATCCGATAATTTTGATCCAAAAGTGGATCACGTACGACAAAAACGTGCGAAAAAGGTCGTGGTCAAAGGCCGGTCATGCTTCACAGGCTGCACCTTCAGATTTCCACCTGTTTCGGTCTCTTCAGAATTCTTTAGGCAGTGTTAGGCTAACATCACGAGAGGACTGCCAAATCCACTTGTCGCGGTATTTTGATGAGAGGTCCCAAAATTTTTATAGCAATGGGATCATGTCCCTACACACAAGATGGCAAAAGGTTATCGAACAAAATGGTACATACATATTTTAATTAAATGTCAATAAACAATATTAAAAAATGTTTTGAATTTTCTTAAAAATGCGAAGAAACTTTTTCCCCAACCCAATATGTTTAAAATTAGTGATCAAATATCTATTTTTAAACAAAAATTTACAAATGCAAGCACAGTGCATTTATTTAGTACTAATGTTTTTGTGAACTACACAAAATAAGTTTTTATCGCTAATAAAATAATAAAAACGTTGTTTCGTTTATCCGATCTGAATCCGAGAAATGACGGTAGAATATAACTAACGAAATATAGCATAACCGTAGAACTCCCCCCCCCCCCCCGGTCACCATCGGGTCCTCTCCAACCGGTCGCCAACCGGCACGAGGGAGCCTCCCGGGATATAGCTACTGTTGCTCATTTCAAGCCCGAAAGCATGTTTCAATTGAGCATGTGTGTCGGAATGTTGCTCAAAATTAGAATGCTCATTTCGAGCACGCTCGTAAATCGACAGGCTTGGGATTTTAGAGCATGTTACCAGCGGCGCGGGTTGAATGAGGTGTGCTTTAGGTGCGTCTAAGCAGGTTTGCTTATTGATCATGCTAGTATCGATTAGTCTTTCATACTTAAATATATAAGCATACTTAAAACTGGCGTGCCCAATTCTAGCAAATGTAAACAGCTCCTAGGCATGCTCGTATTGAGCATACTAAATAGCAAGCTTTTAAGCATGCTATTTTAGAGCATGTGTAACAGTAGGATATTTCTATGGTAGCTTACGCACTATATCCGGCATCCGTCATTTCATACAAGTTTTCTAGAATCTTACTTTCTCGGATTTGGATTGGGTAAAAATCTAATGTAGTGCGTAACCGCTCTTAAGTAATAAATGTTGTATATCTAATCTCTATTTACCCCAATGAGTGGGTAATGTGGGTATCATTCAATATTATTTTGACCCTACTAATGTGTTTAATATGTTTATTTGAAACAGAGAATGTTTGGGTATGTAAAACAAAAGTACCTTACTTTTGCAAAAGTTTGTATCTATCTTATGAGCATAGCCGATATTTTACTTAAAATTTAGTCAAATAGTGACACGGATATTCGACTGAATTTAAAAAAAAATGGGCTACTTCTCAATTCTGCACTGATATAAGTCAAACCGCTACAAGAGCTTGCGCGTCCCTGTGGGCACCGCACGCCACAGGCCGCCGCGCTCGCGTTAGGCCGTAGTCATCGCGGATTCAGTGTGGCCGCATACGTAGCGTTATCTACGTAAACACGGCAACACGTGTGGCTCTATCTAAATTATACTAAGAAACACAATGTAAATTTTTATTCCAAATCAAATCAAAAAGTTTTTATTCACTTTTGGTAAAATAATATTACACTTAGCAAAGGTCAAATGATGAGGGCGGCGCGAGTCCGGGCGACGACGTGAAGAATTCTGGGGGGGGGCCTGCCCAGCAGTGAACGTCTTTCGGCTCATGAGGATGATGATCTCCCAATATTCTCAAAAAGAAAAGCCGGCGGAAAAAAAGCTCTCGGCACTTAAAAACCATAACCATTGGGTGTTTGAAAATTAACGAGTTCAGTTCAAATTTAAAGAAATCAATGACAGCTCGGTATACCAAATCATTTATTTTATATCAATCTTCAATTAAGTATCGTATACAACGTCCAAGTCAAGTCCATGAAACAAATTGAGTTATACAATAACCTACAAGCCGTGATATTTGCACCTTCATTGGATGCAAACTAAAATAACTTTTCCGATACACACATTGAATGTTAGTTAGTTCGCTTAAAAATTTATTGACAATCCATCGCAGGAAATAAACAACATTTACCTCCCTTATTTATTCCTTTGCCAGGCTCTCAACCGTTCTGTTCGACTTAAATAAAATAGGTCTCTTGAAATTTTAAAAGAGTAAATTGATAATTCATATCCACATATAAATATAATTTAAACCGGCACAGAAACAGCCAAAATGTTTTGCGTGAATGACGGTATCGTCTACAAATGCTTTTTTTCGGTGACTTAACTAACGTTGGACTTCAGTCTCACCTGGTAGTAAGTGCAGATGTGCTCATTTTGAGCACGGTCGTAAATCGACAGGCTTGCGATTTTTGAGCACGCTATCAGCGGCGCGGCTGGAAGGGGGCGTCCTTTAGGTGCGTCTATGCAGGTTTCCTTATTGAGCATGCTAGTATCGATTAGTCTTTCATACTTAAATATATAAGCATACTTATATTTAAGTATGCTTATATATTTAAGTATGAAAGACTAGCATGCCCAATTCTAGAAAATGTAAACAGTTGTTTCTTTACATTAAACCCATACATTTTTTGCAGCAATGAGAAGAATATTATAAAATAACTTAATTTATTGACATCTGAACCAAAATATCGACGCTAAATTTAGATCTTTGTAAAATTGAATCATGTCAGAAAGATTTTTTACCACCTATAATGTATTTGATTTCTCAAAACCGTAACATTTTTATTGGGTTTGCCCAGGTATAACTACTGTCAAAAAAGTGGTTTCTTCAGATTTCAGGACAAAAGTCTCGTGGAAATTTCCTGTTTGTAGTCAATCTTAAAAAAAAAAAAAAGTTTTATTCATCATAAGTTCCGAACAGAGCATTTGTAACGTCATCATATACTTCGGCTTTAACTAGTTGTTGAATAAGATATTACAGTAGACCAAGAAACAAAAAATGCCGGCGGAAAAAGTTTCTATTTACATATATTTATGTTTAATAATAAATTCACTATTTTTCATTGCTAGTCTCCATGCTGAAACAGTACTTCCTTTCATTAACTATCTTTTGGCGTATGAAGAAGGCCCTGGATTTTTTCTCATTGTATTATGTGCTCCGATTACATCTCGTATTTTTTGTTGCATTTTATGAAAATAAATTCAAGTTACACTTCTATGGTGAGAACATGTCACTCCAGTCAAGTACTACGAACACATGTCTTAAAGTTAGTATTGATACTGCAGAACTGCATGCCCAGCTCTTGCTGATAATTCGAAATGAAATGAAATGAAAACTTTTTATTCGTAGTAGGTAATTTTATACACTTTACGAACGTCAAATGCTGGATGAGGGCGGCGCGGGTCCGGACGACATGAAGAATCCAGGGGAAGGCCTCCGTCGAGAAGTGTGCGTCTCTCAGCTTATAAAGATAATGATCGCCCATTATCCACCAATGTCTTGGTGATGTCTACTACTACTTCTTCTTCGGCTTTAAAAAACGAAATGAAAGTAGAACCCTAGGTAGACCGAGAGGAAAAAGCCGGCGGAAAAAAAACTCTCGGCACTCTTTTGTAAAAAGTGCTTATTATAGGTACAATTTGGCAGAAATACAGCTCTGCTATGACATGAACAAACAAACAGAAGACAGTTATTCGTGCTTGCCAATATCATGTCGCAGCCAAGCTGCTTACATAGTGATTAATGTTTAATATTTGGAAATAACCTGTGGAGACATCAATCCCACGCTCTTTTGTCATCTAAATAATCTTTGAGTTTATAGTAGCCTTTTTTGCATAATGTTTCTTTGATGAACTATCAAAGAATTTTAAATTTTAAAATTTTAAATTTATTAAACGTTAGAGATTGAATTGACTGTGGTATTTTATTATAAATACGTATTGACATTCCCATAAATGATTTGGTGCTTTTAGCCAGCCTTAATTTGGGAAACGCTAATTTATGGTCGTTCCTTGTCATTACAGAATAATTTTTATCATGCTTATCTTTCATGGTTTTAAATTTACTACTATTCTTATGAATATACATAATGTTTTCATATATATATATTGTGATGCAAAGGTCAAGATACCAATCTCTTTAAACTTTTCTCTTAGAGATTCTCTACTTCCAAGTTTATACATTCCACGAATAGCCCTTTTCTGCAGTGTAAATATCGTGTCAATGTCTGCGGCATTGCCCCAAAGTAGGATGCCGTAGGACATTATACTATGAAAATAACTAAAATAAACCAGCTTCGCCGTATTAACATCAGTCAATAAGCGAATTTTCTTTACCGCGAACGCTGCAGAACTAAGTCTACTCGCTAGCTGTGAGATATGGGCGCCCCATTGCAATTTAGAATCTAAGGTAATTCCAAGAAAAACAGTGTTATCTACTAGATTCAACCTGTTCCCATTAAGCCGCAGATCAGACTCAACTTGTTTTACATTTGGTGCGGAGAATTTTATACATTTAGTTTTTTTATCATTGAAAGCTAGATTATTTACATTAAACCACTGTACTACATTAGAGAGAGCATTGTTTACATCGTCGTAGTTGGTTTTCTGCCTTATCATTTTAAAAATTAATGATGTATCATCAGCAAACAATACAATATCGTGATTATTGCCTACCATATAGGGTAGATCATTTATATAGACTAAAAATAAAAATGGGCTCAGAATTGAACCTTGAGGCACTCCCATTCTCACAACCGACCCAGCTGACCTTTTCCGGTTAACCTCAACCTTCTGGATTCTATCACTCAGGTAAGAACTCAAAAGTTTGAGGTCAGTGCCTTTGATGCCGTAGTGGTGGAGTTTCCTGATGAGAGTGTCATGCTGAACACAGTCAAATGCCTTGGATAGGTCACAAAATACACCTAGAGCATCCTGTGACCCCTCCCAGGCACCAGCTATTACTTCAAACAGTTCAACACCAGCATCAGTTGTCGAACGACCCCTTGTGAATCCAAATTGTTTGTTATGAAGTAAATTGTTTTTTGTGAAGTGAGCTAATAGCTGGTTGAGAATAATTTTTTCATAAATTTTGCTACATGTTGGTAAAATCGAAATTGGTCTAATCGAAATTCTTTCACGATAACTTCGAAAATCTGCAGTTTCTTGTCGCCGAAGAGATTCAGACGGATCTATAGGTTCAGACGCCTTGTTTTTTAACTCCACAGAATCAGATACATCCAAAAGAAAAGATATAACCAGCGGGATGTTAAATTTGTCGCCATCATCATCGTTATGGAATCCAATATGTCCCTCATCCTTATATGCATTTCGTGTATTTACAGGATGAAACGTAAGTCTGTCTATAGTTTTAGTGACTAAACTATCTATGCACTGAATAAACTATCCATCAGCACTACGTAATAATTAAGGCAGATACACATACCTAGTTGACCTGTTTGTCATAACTAATGGGTCAAATGGAACACTCGAAGGAGTTCAAGCTGTATCTTGTTCTATTTTATTTGTTAAAACAATTTTTATACAATAAATAGCTGACCCAGCAAACGTTGTTTTGCCAAAAAAAAAATAGATGTTGGCCGATTCTCATAGATACCGGATAAGCACAAAAAATTTCATCAAAATCGATCAAGCCGTTTCGGAGGAGTATGGCAACGAAAACTGTGACACGAAAATTTTATATATTAGACAAAGGCAACGTGTTAAAAATACTAAATTAATAAAAGTAAATTTATCGCATCCACCGGCTTTGTAAATAATTGAAGTAAACCTGAAAATAAAATTCTAAAGTGGTTTTTGATCCACGCGGGCTTTCTAGAGTCGTAGAACAAATTTTGTTGAGATTGATGTTGAAACACGGCCTGCAAGAGGAGACGCGTTAATTAAAATGAACCCTAAATAAGCCTTGAAATTGAAAACTACGTGACTATCTGTCGTCACGAAATAGTAAGAACTCGCCCCTCATATTATTTACGCAGTAGATACGATATTGTCAATTTACATAATTACATAACTTACTCTTTTTTTCAAATCCTTACTTAATATACTCACAAAGGTCGCTACAATTTATTTTACAAGGCACAAATTTATGTTATAAAAATCTACACAATACAATCCATTTGAGAGCTACATTACAGACGGCGACGTCACTCTTTGCCTTGGTCAATGAAATTGCAAAGAATCTTCGAGATTTTTACAACTCTATAAACTTTTTTGTTTCTCGCGCATAAATAAGGCTGAAAATAATTTATGTTTCGTTATTTAGAGAAGTTCATATTGTAACCCTTCAGGGCAACAGCTTGGCTCAATTTGCAATATACGAGATAAATAAGCTAACGAAACAAATCACCTTAAATACAGAATTGTAGTATTTTTTGAAAAATAGGTAGTACCCTTATTATTTATTCTGTCTCAAACCTTTCAGAAACAGTAAAAAGAGTTGCTGTTACCACTTTTTTATATAATACGTTTGTTGTATGTATAGAAGTTTTCACATTTAATCCCAGTCTATATTGACCAAGGGTTTACTGAGAGGCGTATATATCTAGATTGGCGCGTAAAGGCACTGAAACGTCCAGTTGAAATGATATCTATAAATAAAATGCGATATCATCTAGTTAAACAAGGTTTTAATTTCCAGGTACTAATAAAACTGAGAAGCGTTTACGAATCATTATATAAACTTTAGTTACTATGATATTTTTATGCAAACACGAATTTAATTAGATAATTAAAGTTATATTGCTTTAGTTACGTACAGTCTGTGAAATCATCCGTTATTTACAGTCATGCAGCCAAAGCGTTTTTCAATAGGATATTATATTTAAAAGAGAACGCTTAGCTCCAAACAGTTTATTTATTTACACTTTATTGGTTATAAAAAAAATACAGATAAAAAGGACAACAATGTACAAAAGTCGTACTTATCGCTCTGGAGCGATCTCTTAAAGGCAACCTAAGTTATTAAGTAGGTACTCAAGCATGTGGATAACAAAGTTTTCTTTCTCAAAAAATTTTTTTTTAATTTTCCAGCCTTAAAACAAAAAACAATCATTAATTACCAACAGACCAAATTGTCACACATTCTCGCCGCAGACGTCGTTAAGCCCAACACGTGGTTACCTTAAATTAATTTCTCACTGCTAATGCCTACATAATCTGTTTGCCCGCCGCTTTCCTGGCCCCTTCCTAATTGTTCTTCTTGACATAGACAAATAACCAGTAGAATTGTGACGTCAGATATCCATCGACTTGAATGAAAAATAGGCTCTCTACCGGCACGCCCTTGCCCGATATTCGTCCAATTTTTGTGTAATACGCCTGAGAAAAGGCCCAAGGACGAATCTAAGTAATTAACAATTATAAAGAAGTATTTCACTACTAAATTAAGCTAACATTTATTTTAACGTTATTAAATTTGCTGCAATACGAATTATGAATGCAAAATATCGTTTTTAATTATCAGCTTTATCTATTCATTATTATTGAGTACAGAATAAATACATTGTAATAAGTACGCAGAACGAATTACAATGAGGTTCCTGGAAATTTTAAATATTATACATAATATATAATATATAATGTAAAAAATATGTTTGCAGAACAGGCAAAACAGATAAAACCAAATTTACAAATAATCAAAGTACAAAAATCATACGAATGCGCCTGACTGCATTGCAATGCAATGACTATACTTACCTAAAATATAAGTAAGTATAATCTAGATATGCCCCAATAACTTTTGTTTACATGGTCATAGTTCTGATGTATATTGAGGAAATATTTCACTATTTCCATCCTTACAAAGAGATTGATGGTATACTCGCAAGCAACAAAAATTAAGTCTCTATTTAAAACGCGAAATTCAGTCGGAGGAATGAGACATCTAATCTCGTTTGGCCGTGAACCACTTACCGCCTGCATCTGGCGGCTCAAAGCTGATATTTACACTTTGTATTGATTTTGGAATTCTTGCTACAGTTCCTACAAGTTAACAAGATTTGCTCAGAATTAACATCTAGGAATATCATATTTCTACAGTTAATTGGACTGGTAAAATATATCTAGTTTCCTGGTATCCTTATGTAATTACTTGTCTTCCTAACTTGATCATCAAAGATAAACCATTTAAATTGACAAAGGAAGTGGAATAACAAACTAGATTGCAAGCTGCTAAACTTCTAGTTATGGAAAATATGAGTTTGGGGCAGTAAAACGTCGGGTTATAATGTAATATTTATATGTTTTAGTAACTTTCATAATAAAAATGAACTGACATACATCTTTGTAGCACCAAAGTCAGCATTGATTAGCTTGTATTTTAAGGCTACCAACGCTTTTTTTCGGCGGTTGGTTGGTTCAGAATAGCCCTACCTCCATTAAATAAGCGTATTGTAAATGTGGCTAATCCGAGCGCATTTGACTTAGCTAAAAAGTCTATAAATAAAATAATCAAATCATTAAAATTTGTTTTGTTGAAAAAAAAAGCTGCCTATTTTTGATGCTGTGTTATCAAATATTTATTTATTATTTATTTATTTATTTATTTATACTATCAGATAATCAGAGGAACTCTTAGATAGTGGGTAGACGAAAAGTTTACCAGATCGATTTTTTGGTTAGATATTACCGTGTAGAAGGCCATTAATACTTTTTTTAACATCACATCTGTTACCTTATGTTCGTATTGTGCATCCATAGCTCATTGCACCTACTATGTAAGCAAATTTGGTTGTGGCATGACATTGGATCTCACAATTAGCTGTCTTGTGTTTGTTTTTTTTCATGTCACGCTCAATTTGTACTGTACATACTTGTCCTACTTGTATTAATTTGATAATTCTGACCGAAAAAGCGTGCCAAGAGTTTTTTCTGTCGGCTGTTTTGTCTCTTGGTCTACTGTAATATCTTATTTAAATACTATCAACAACTAGTTAAAGCGGAAGTATGTGATGACTGACTTCATCAAGTGTTTTGTGAAATTCCTAAGATGAATAAAACTTTTTGTTTATTTTTTTTTAATGTTTACAATAGCATAAAATAGGAAACCATGCAGTGGAAACGCAAGAAAAAACATTAAATCCCAGTAACTGCCAAGTTTTCTTTACAAAAAGTAATTATATCCCACCAAAAACATAACTGTGAAAAAGGAGAGCCAAGTTCAGTACAAAAATTATGCTTGGCTGTTGGCTTCGCCGCAAAAAGAATGGTGATCCAAATGAGTTCCAAATTCTACGCAAAATCGAAATATTTATTTATAGGAAAAAAATATCAGTAGGTAAGACTTGACTAGGCCAGTTTTTATAAGAATTAAAAAGTTGAATAACTTTATAAAATAACTGATGAAAAACTGGCCAAGTCAAATCTAACTTACTTTATTATATCACATTTTCAAATAAGATTCAATTATTTTAGGTATTCAATAAAGCAAAGAAATACAGTTAAATTCTTGTTCATAGTGTTAATTTGTTCCTATAAATACATATTTCGATTTTGCATAGAATTTGGCACGCATTTATATCTACATTCTTTTTGCGGCGAAGCCGACAGCCAAGCATAATTTGGCACTCCTTTTTCACATTTATGTTTTTGGTGGGGTACTATTCAAATAAATCACTGACTGAAAGTATTGATACGAAAGTTAAAACACTATTTCACACAAACAGAAAAACAATGTTTTTTGCAGTTGCATTACACCAAGTCTTCCTGTCGGTACACTTTCTACGAAGGCTAAAAATTTAATAAATCTCTTAAGTTTTTCCGATTCTTTAAATAAAATAAAACCTCTTTTCCCGGTTATGTATATCTGTCGAAAAAGAGGTTTTATTTTAAATATTTTTTGCTGTCATCACCAATCCAAGACAAGTTGGAAAAGTGTTTCATCCCGGTTAAATTAATGCTTATTGTCTTTGTTCAAAACATAACTGTGCAATAAAAAAATAACGAAATGATGTTGTAGTACCGTCTGATGCAGAGTCTTATATTAAACAAAAGATACTAGGCGTAAATTTTTCGCATTTCCTTTGTCATGAAAGCTATATAACTTTAGAGCCATTCATCAAATAATTCGTGGTAACTGAATGTGATTACATAATATTTTTAGTAGTTGAAGTAAAAAAGTTATTATTTTTCATTAAGTTAATCTATTGAATAGAAAGCAGTGAAAGTTGATAATGATCAAGGGATTCAAATAGGGATAAAAGTTTTGTATGAAAAAATAGCTTTCTTAATCTAATATCAAAGAAACGAAATCGTGGAAGCTTGTAAGTATTATTTTTGAAATCTACACTCAAAATGATGATTTACAATTAATATTTTTCAGTATAATGTACAGTAAGTTTATAATTTCCAGTAATTAGATTTTTTGTTTAAATTTTGACTAAATAAACCTGAAATGTTATTAAAATTAACATCACAATTTAGTAAATTTTCAGAGTACCTATCCCAGACCTATAAACTCAATAGAGTTATTTTAATCGTACGAATAGAAGGGATTGTCCCCTTTTAAAAATATATTATTTTCTATGGGCAATTCGTCCGAATGCCATTAGTTCGCAGACGAATTGTCCCTTGAAAATTTTAAAGTAGTTTTATTTAAATGAAAAAAAAATACAAAAAAAATACAGTCGTGAATGAAAATCATATTGAAAATAATATATCAAATATGATTCTAATACAAAGTGTAAAGGTGAGATATTATACATAGTTAAAACTAGTATCACAATGCATTTAATATGTAATAAGCTCTTAAAACCAACTTATATTGTCAACCACAATGCGAGGGAGACAGCAAAATATTCGCTATGAAAAAATTTATAGAGAAAGCCTCATACACTTTCACACTCATTTGCATGAGAAATGGATCTTCAAAAGCTTTTGTTTTGTACAGCGTCAAATATGCCTTCCTCATTTATATTGTCTTCGGTTTTGATGATTACTTGTTATAGATAAAATAACTTGATGACCGCTCTAGCGATGGGAGTACAGTGTTGCAAATTCTATCCCCACACAATGCAAATATTTTTATGCATCGATATGAATCATCAAAGTTATTGTGATGTAAACCAATTTTTTAAATATTAAATATTTAAGCTATTTTTAAAATAATTATATATATTTTTAGTTTGTGACAAAAAAATATATGTGTTATTGTTATGTGATTTTAATACATCAATTATCATTTAATTTATTGTTTTTTAAGTTTTTATTTCAGAAAAAACCTAATGAACTGATCATTCAAAAAATTTGACTCATGTTTACATTTTGTAGTGTTGATTTATAAAAATGACTGTTATTGCGAAAGTGATGAAAAATTATTATTATTAAAAGCAAATTTGTTGTAAATTTTTTTTTTTTTTTTGAACATATTAACTTATATTTATATTTAAACGTCATTGTTAAGGTTCTTAAGGTAAACTTTAAGTGAACCTATATTGATTACCTAAACTATATGTACCTAGTTGATTTTTATTTCTGTTTTCTTTCTCTTTTTTAATAATAAAACTTTTTTCCTATTTTAATAAAAATATTTTTGATTATTTTGTGTCTCATTTTATACTTTTAGAAATATATTAAACCTTAAGACTTCCCTGCTTGAACGTACTTAACCATAGCTCTATACTCACAAAATAATATATAGAGTTCTCCTAAATGAATCATTTACCTTTCATTTCACGTTATATGAAATTAATTAAAATAACAAATAACCAGCATGTAAAAAACGTTCGCACCTTTCCACTCAACATGGGGGGGTTTTTAACCTTTCTCCACTTCACCCACTCGTCCTTAACCCTTTAATCAATAGGTGGTATTGCACATTTTATACTTTGTATACTTCCAGTAAGACAATAACAGTGATAAACAAGAAAAGCGAAATACTATTTTACTTTCTATACTCATGTTTAAACCGTTACTTTTTTTTACACTATATGTAAAAACTATTTCCATATCGATCTCTATGTAATTGTAAAGTCAAAAAAATTTAATTGTAAAATCATATTAGTAAAGCACTGCTACAAAACGACCGCAGTCTTTCGTTTCGTTGATTGTAAGGGTGTTACCACACAAATCCATCGACTTCGATTGACGGTCCTTCTACGGCGTCAATCGATCGGATTTTTTTGTCATAGTAAAAACTATCTATCTACGTCGACTGTTCCATTCGTCCATCGATCGACAGCGTCAATCGCTGGAAAAAAAGTAATAAATAAAACGCTGAAACGTCAGTCGCTCCCTACCACAGAGTCTGTAAAGACACCAAAACATCGAGTAATTTAATTAATTCTACGCAATAAATCCAATTCAAAAGTGTAAATAAGATGGTGAAACGTGTAAACTTAAGATCACAGACACAAATGTACCTACTCTACCTAAAATCCCGCATCGCATGGAGGCATACTGCTGATAAAGGTTTTCCTGAGGAAGTACAACACAATTTATATTTATCTTTACTTTTTTCCGTAAACGCAAAAGACTTGGCCAAGTTGAGTTGCTACTACTGACTTCTGGTTTTATCCTCAAAGTCACTGTACTATTTGAAGGGAATATGGTATTAAAGTACTTTTCACATCTCCACTAGCGTTGCTGTCTACCCACATCGTTCATTACAAATACAACTTTTGTAACTATGTAAATTTCAAATCAATTGTATCTTAAAATATCTAAATGCGTTTTCATGAAAAGGTTTCATATTTTTATTCAAAAAAGAAATTAAGTTTAAGTTATTTTCCAAGGTACATGAATGAGATAACATTAAGCTATTTATCTACGTATTCTTATTAAATCTAATACATCATCACAAGCATTCATGAGCTTAGGTCACGGGTTAGTTTCATGTGTACCGAGAAATGGCCGATAGAAGTGAAATTATTTAAAGTTTCAAACAGTCTCTGACAACTTTCAACGTCCACTAAATAGAAGAAAACACCATCTTGGACTGAACAAGTACCTATCATACCTACGGTCGGTTAACTGGAAGCAGCGATTGTTTTATTATTTTTTCTTTTACTTAGCCATATGATAAGCAATCTTGGCTATTATGTTAAAAAATCTTGGAACAGGTGAAGACAGTCACATGTAAAAATATAATTTAACGCCTGTAATTGGAAATACCCAGTTTCAATTCTCGTTATTTTATACTGTTGCTGTTGCAAAAATTTTCACATATTAATTATTAAAAGTGAATTAAGTTCGCTCCACTTGAATGTATCTCGTCTACATTTTAAGTAATTAATGTAATTTAAAGCGGCAACCATACCCACAAACATTTAAAAAAACTGGAACAAATTGGTGTAAATCTCACGAGAAAACAGCCTCTAGTTTTTGTTATTGAACTAGCTAAAACTATATCAGGACAAAACAATTTGTCACGATTAAAAATACAGAAAATGGACTTTGCATAATTTTCTTCAATCCTAAATAAAAACATTTGTTTGTACAAAATCTAGTGTAATGAATACAACAAGTTTAAGGCGGTTCTTCTATTAACATTATATTAAGTTTCGTCTGTAATCTTCTAGAAGCTTTGCGCGATTTTATTTGCGTAAGTTATGATCACGTTGGAATTTCTAAAGAGAATTTCTCAATAGTAGGTACTTTATCAACAAACAACTTTTTCAGTTTTATTATAGAGACAAAGTTAAAGTATCAGTAGTAATCTATTTTTTTCTAATATAGACTAAGCCCGCGTTTGATCTCAAACTCATCTGATGGTAAGTTGTGAAGATAAGGTCGAAAATAAAAGCACACGGGAATAGGAAAGGACTGCTGGCTCTTCATAAAATATTGCCGGAACACATTACCATCGGAGTGGTAATATTTAGCAGCAGATTTTATATGAACGGTGGTCACTAGCCTGTCGACCCTGACGGGGTCCTACCACCAAGCGGAGATCACTCGAATTAGTCGCCTTTTACGACACGCTTCTCCAGGGACGGTAGGGCTTCTAAGCCAATCCTACAAGAGGGGACACGATACACTTTGGGAACAAGGTGTTCGTTCCCAATCCCCAGAAAAGGGATGGCAGGCGACGGTTGATGTCAGGATGTTGTATATATGTTAGCTGCTATATAAACTTTGATAGCGCGATGTAGGAAATTCGTCGTGTCATCATCGTTCTATAGCGCGTCGCTAGATGTCGCCACAGTGAATTCAGAATCACATCACTAAAACAAATTCTTTGCATAAAATTCCCAGTTTTAAATCCTCTAAAACAGTTGTTCCTACCTCCCCAGATATCACTTTGATAATTAAAATCCTAGTCAAGGCTATGAACATTGTAATACAAACTTTTAACAAGAATAACTTGTAATTTACTTATTTCTTTGAAATGTTCTCTAACCGGTAGATGGTGTTATCGTCAATTTCTATTTGTAAAAGCCTGTTATATTTACTCTTGTAATGTGTGATATTGTCTAATTTTATTGATGGTTCATTATTGATTTGGCAAGATGGATAGTTACAGGTATGATTGCCAACCACACTGTTTTAAACAGTTGTTTTTAACTGTTTTCCACTACATTATACTGTTTACTGATGAGCAAAAATAAATTACCTGTACAAAATACAGCATAAAAAGCTTATCACAAAAAGCTCTAAAAATATGTGTTTAAAATATTAAATAAATCGAATACTGTTTGTTTTTCCAAAATACTGTTTCATATTCTTTTCAGACTCAAATATACTTTATTTCTAGAAAATAAAGTTGCCTTTGGTCCATTACAATGGGGTGTATGGAGCACCATGGTAATAGAATATAATACTATCTAAATAATCCTGCTGCCAAAGCTGTCGGTTTTCTTTAAGTCAAATACTATATTTTTTTATATTATTACTGATATCAATCTGTGTTAGACCTGAATATGATATAATATGATAGTAACGATGAGGTCACAGCTGAATGCACTCAGGTTCAGGTAGAAAATGGCCCTGGAATATTTTTTAATATAAAGGGTCGTACCCCCCAACGTTTTCGCTCAAATTATCCAAGGAAACTCGGTGAGTCTATTTGTACCTAGACTGAACTTACCCAACTATTTCTAAACCTTTCTCAAAAGATAGTATGGGTTGTACAAAGAATGACAACTCACGTCGTAAAAATGAAATTATGTGGGGTCAATATAGAGGATAGAGGCGCTACTATATTTTCTTAATATTTTAGTGTAAACAATCTCGTAAACAATTTGTTTCATTAAATTTTTTCCAGTATTACAAAACCGCAACCAAGTTAACTTTTACAAGTTGTAATACAAAACTGATACAGTGAAATTAGAGGGTATATACAGTGGACAGCAAATAAACCTGGCCACCCACAATCTAGGAACTCTGATTCGATTTCCCCAAAAACGATGAAACTCCCAACTATCAAAGTTACTTAACTTACTTATCCTTGTTTATCGTTCGTGAAGCATTAAAGGAAAAAAAAAAACAAAAAAAAACGAATACTGACGGAAATTACTGGGTTACCACATGTGCAAAATGAGGTCGTGCGTTATCGTGCATTAATCACATAGCTTGTCCAATATATCCTGCGTAAGGTGCCATGTGATCTACGAGGATTTCAGTAACGTAGCGATGGGACGTCAATCCACGTATGATTTAATAAAAACAACCGTATGCGTGGTTAACGAGATGTCGCCCTAGATTATTACAGAGTTTCTTTGTTTCCTTGATACACCACTGAGAATAACGTTCTCCAGGGTGATAATATACTCTCTGACTTCGATAACTCCCATAAAGACTCATCCTGGTCTCATCAGAGAAGAGTCTTAGTCCACTTGTCCAAAGTCCAATCCCTATGCCCTCGATTAAATTCAAGCTGTGCTTGAGGGTGTGCTACCGTTAATTTTGAGCCTGTTGCAGCACATTTTGGATTCAGGCTTCGTTCAGCAAGTCTCCTTCTGACGATATGTGAACTTATGGCCACTTGATATCTCACGCCGATATCTTTGTATTTGAATGACGTTCAGGCGGCGGCGGCGTAAGTAGGATATAAAGATCATTTGATGCCAATGAAGCCCTAGGTTTGCTCGTACCTGAGGTGTCGTATCCATTTTTGGCCGAAGAAATGAGCAAAAATACGCGTCTGAGGTGAACGATACACAACAACTAAAAAAATCATAAGAAATATCCGAAGAAACAGAGCAAATCGTTATCTTCTTGTTTTTTGCTTGATTATTATGTGAATTAACGATATGTTAGCATACATTTTAGTTTTTTGCAATAAACATGAAACGATTTTTTCAACTGACTTCCAAAACGAGGAGGTTCTCAATTCGTTTGTATGACCTTTTTGTCTTTGTTACACGATTTTATGGACAATTATGAATCGTATTTGAATATTCTTATTTCATATGAGGGTACTTCAGAGGTGGTCCCGTACAAATTTGATCGAAATCGATGGAGGACTTCTTGAAAATTTGGAAACTTTCGAAGAAAATATGTATCAATACATTGAATTGTACCTTGATGACCTAATACTTCAGCCAAAGATTTGACTAGGATTTAAAAATGTTAGTGAAGTCGTTTTTTTTAATGCTCTGCATTCGTTGATTATTGTAGCTATATAAAACTCACAACTATCAAAATTCAAATTCAGAGATTGAAATTCAGATTTACAAGGTAGCTGGTGGCCCAGTTTATTTGCTGTCCTGTGTATATTTAGTTCCAATTCGTCTCGCAAACTCCGCTGCTTGCAACTCAAACATTTCGTATGGCAAGAAAACACTACTCTTATTATCCAAGGAAGCCGTTGTATAGTAACTTATAAATACGTTTATACAGACCTTGAATCTTGAATCCGACCTTCAGTTCAAAAAAGCTACAAAGCTTTGACCTATTTTTCATCCCGACACAAAAAGGGTTTCTTCTAAGAAAAAACTTAAATTACCCATTGAGCCCCAAGGCAATTCTGTTTATTTTCTGAACCAATTCTTAAGTAAAAATGATGTTTTAGAGTAACACAAACAAATTAGTGAACAGTAGAAGGAGGGGCTAGTAGGCGTTTAAGAAGGAGACTAAATATTTTTTTAATTGAAATTTTCTTTTCTAGAAAAGTTCTCTATTGTCTAAAGAAATGAGCGAGTAAATGGTTTTTCGGCAGTTTCTTTTGTCGTATATTGATTTAAGGATAGACAGGATGCTTGATAAAATTATATCAAAAGGACACTAAAAAAAGAAAAAGAAATTAAACAAGTACATAAACCTATAACCTTCTAAGTATTATAAGCGTGCAACATAGTGAAGATGGGTGATAGATGTTTTTACCATGCGTTAACAGCACAGTTTATTTAGCAGAAAAGTCGACCACACGTAGGGTTTTATCAGACTAATCGATCGATGCCGATCAGTTTTTCCTAAAAGAATCGGATCGGATTGGTCTAGTATAAACTATCGATCGACGTCTACTAATCCATTCTACCTCGGTGATCGATAGATCTGTGTGACACCCCTAGGCATAGCCAGTAATAACAGAATAAAAAAACTTATTATTCTCAAAATATTGGAATTGTGTAATGCCATAAAACAATTACTGAAAAATAAAACTTATTTTAAATTGAATTGAATTATAAAAGTAATGCGCGAAATGCTGCACAAATCCACACCTGAACGGCACAGAAGTGACATTTAGCAAACGGGTTGATGACTGCAGTACGTCAGTTATCTTCACAGGAAGACACTGTTTCCGAACCTTCTTCTGACTGTCATAGGATATAATAATATTATAAAGAGGAAACCTTTGTATTTTTGTATGTTTGTATTGAATAGGCTCAAAAACTACTGGACCGATTTCAAAATTTCTTTTACCATTACTTAGAGGGATTCTTCCGAATCCGTATAGGCTACTTTTTATCCCGAAAATCCCGCGGGAATCGAAATTGTGCGGGTAAAACCGCGCGCAACAGCTAGTAGGATATATAGATAGACTTGAAATAGGATTGTTAATATTCGTTGAGCGAACAATACTCGCACTATCTTACAACGTTGTTTTTTAGTCACCAGCTAAATTTTTTTTTATATAATAATAAATAAATCCCCAGACAATCACACCAACTACATGGCCCCAAAGTAAGCATAGCTTGTGTTATGGGATACCATATAGCGAACTAGGGGGGAACCTAGAATATAAATACATAAATAGATAAACACCCAGACACGGAATATTTTTATGATATTAACGTACTTGTATATTTATTTCAGTAACACTTAGTACAAAAAAATATAAAATATGGCACCATAAACGTACAAATAGTCGCTGTGAAACTTAGCTACTACGACGCGGAATTTCATTGACAATACTACGACGTAGTACTAAAAGATGTTTTCTAGTAGCGCGTAGTCGTCTTTATTTTAATGGTCTTCATGCATAATTTAGAGTCACCGTGCTTTGGTTAATACGTTAGGGAATATATTACTTTCCTTGTGAAAAATACACACCTTTTTTTGCAAAAAATAAAGTTTCCATAAATAATAATAATAAATCAATTTATTGACACTCATATTAACAAATACACAATTATTAAGTATAGAATTTTTGTGTCAAAAGGGATACTTTCAGCAATTTTGCCTGGAGGTGGCAACGCTGTTTTTCAAAGCACCCTATCGCAAAAGTGCCGAACTGACCATTTATTTAAAAAAAAAACAATTTCATTAAAAAAAATGCATTACATTAAATACTACATTATGTTTACAATTTCATTAAATTAATTTAAATATTTTCAAATTAGACAGAACACTTAAAAAAATAATTACAACATATTATTCTCAAAAATAGACATTCAAAATACAAAACACAAAAACACAATACTTATAAAAAACTTATAAAATTCTAATCACTTGAAAAATATCTTAAATAATCTTTGTCATTTAACTGGATATCTATCATTTTATTTTTTAATTTCAATTTAAATATGTATTTGGATCTACCTGCACGTAAAGGAGGCGGGAGATTGTTCCATATTTTTGCAGCTCGGTACCGAAAGCTGCCTCTTAAACTTTCTCTGGAGTATTTGCTGTATGGTATTATCATTTTATGCCTATGCAAGTTGCGAGCTTTTTCTTCACGTGAACATCCTTTCCACTGACTTTTACTAAAGAAGTAAAGAGGTTGCTTTTTAATACAACTTTGTGAACAAGCAAGCCAGATGTAGTTCCCGCTTCTTTCTCATCTTTATGCGATGTTCATTAAGATATGGGGTTATGTGTGCTCACTGCTCGTTTAGGAACCATAAAGCAAAATCTCGCACACGCGTTTTGTACTCTTTGTATCGCCTTTACTGTTTTTTTTCGAATACTGTGGGACCGTAAACCACGCCTGCATAATTAAATAAGGATAGATAGGAAATAAGGAAGTTTCTGATAGCAATATCCTTACGTTTTCCGCTAGATACTTTCTGAAACGTTATTTTTATTTTGACGTGTTCCTCAAAACGAAGTTCAGAGTCGATGAGTAAATCTAAGTTTTTATAAGTCTGAACCCTTTCGATAATTTCACCATTTAGACGCAATAGTGATCTAATGTTTGGTGCCTATTATCATATACTTTGTTTTAGTAGGATTGAGCTCTAAACATTTTTTTCTGGACCAGTATAATACAGTCTAATACAATCATGGTTCAATCTGTGTAACGCGTCTTCTGTTTTATTCGGTTTAAAGGACGTGTAGAGTTGTGTATCGTCTGCAAAACAAGTGAATTGAATTATAAACCGTCTCTTCGATGACTTTAGCGTGATCAACTGTGAACAGGATGAATAATATAGGTGAGAGGATTGATCACTGGGGGCAGCCTCTGAAGATATTTTTTGTTTGACTGAATGTTATGTCGCCCCGCTCGTTCTCAATCTCTACAAATTGTTTCCTATCTGACAGAAATTACTTAAACCATTCAATAGTGTCTCCAGTCATTCCGTAGAACTTTAACTTAGCTAGTAGAAGCTGCATATTTAAACAATCAAAGGAATAACCCAAGAGAAACACCCTAGATTTCATAGAATAGTTCGCAATAAAAGTGATTATTGGTAATGTTACTTCTATCGTCAGTCTTATCATTTTAATAGTGGCCGGTAGCGCTTGTTTTAATATTTAAAATTATTTTCAAAAATTCTCCTTCCTTTCCTCCCATTAAAGAATTGTCTGTCCGTCCATCCGTGGTTATTATTCATGAAAAAATCTAAAGTAAGAAATATCCGCGTTGTTTTGACCTGGCGCGTTAAGAAAAAAGTCGTTAATTCGATCCGGGCAACAGAGACGCTGAGGAATGGTCGTTGGCGGCGCAGACCCTGTGATAGACGACTGCTTAAGATAAGACCACATCTTCTTTGGGTTATTTATATTATTATTAACATAATGTGTAAAGTTTTTTCAAACATTTTTATTCAAATTAGGTGAGTCCGTGATCACTAAATCCAACAGTGTCGAGGAACCATTATGTATCCTCGTCGGTTCATTAACAAGTTGATAAACTATGCTGTTTAATAAAGGAAAATACTTGTATTGTGGTACTCGATGTAGACTACAGTAGGTCGACGTTTAAATCCGTCAGAATAAACACATGCGCGTAATCCCCACAAACACTCACTGACAAGCTTAGCGCATCCAGAGCTTCTCTAACCGTGAGCCCCGATGCAATACGCATCTTGCCTCTTAGAGTAAGCTACACATTAGAGTGTAGCTTACTCTACCAGGTTCCAGCTTAGAGTCAGGGTGTGGGCGGGTGCGAGGCCTAGTGTAAAAAGCAACGACCCCTCCTCTATTTAGGGATTATTTAGATCAGGTAAGTTTGAGGTAAACTTTAAAAAAGTCAAAATGTGTTCACCCTCTTTAATTACTCATTACGAGAAACGCAAATATTTGCGAATATTTGCGGGTTCGATCCCCAAAACATGACAAATATTCTACAAGTATGTTATATTTTGGGTTTATACCTGTTTCTGTATTTTGAGTTCAATGATAAATTGCTGAAAAATGTGTTATATTTAAAATTTATTAATCGTGAAACGGAAGAACAGTAAATTTTTCCCTATTTAATATACATGTTATTTTAAAAAGGGGTTAGCACCATAAGCTTTACTAAACTGACAAAAAACTCGACAAGTATTCACCAAAAGATCTATTCAATCCATACGTCATATTTTTTTGTAAAAACTACGATAAAATATTTATATTTTAAAATACGTCATTGCGATTATCCAAAAAAAAAACAATCTAATACAAAGTAACATCTAATACAAAAATGTTAAATCTTGTCAAAATCATAAATTATATTTCTTTTTCAATATCTTATTCCTGAAAAGAGGTCGACGAAATTCATCTCTTCAATTAGCACGATTGACAGCGCATTGAAATTTATTTTTGATTGATATTACCGCTCAAGTATCTACTCAAGGATTTTTAAAATTTCCCTAACGGATAATATATCATTTATTTTTCAGAAACAATACTGAGGTTTTTAGCTCATTCTCATTAAAAAAAGCAGTTTTTAATGACAATGAGCCCCAATTTAGATTTAGATAAGCAGATACTTATGTAATTTCGTTATGGAATTTTAGTAAAGGATTTGCTTATATGCGCCTACACAGAAAAGGTGGTTTTTAGATTTAGAATAACTCGGGGAACTTGGGAATAGTATCTCTTGAAACCAAGTAAATTTCTTATCTAACAAATTTGGCTCTGTCCTCGTCTAAACTTCATGTATTTTTTCTGTTCTATATGACGCTTTACATGTATTGTATTAAATGTACATGTAAGTACATTTGTCATAATCATTTATTTTAGTTCCCGCCATATACAACGACTAATTGCCAAATTAAAATTCTGGATTTAAGTATCTCAGCACAAAGATTCTTATTGACAGTATGATTTTTTTGTCACAAAACCTTTTAAAACGGGTCAAACGTACAAAAAGTAACAACGTACTGCGAATTCAATGAATCTGATATTCTAAAAAAAAAATTTTGGAATCAATCGCTGCTTGATTCTAGAACTTCAGTCTATGATCGGGATTATTTTTTATACACATAGAAATACAGTTAGAAAATCTGTGAGAACCAATTATCTTGATGATATAAAAGGTACTAAAAATAAAAATCATCAACTTCAAAGTCCCAAAGAAAGTTGATAAGTTAGTGGTGCTAATTTTTTTTTATTATACCCAGACTAGGGTAGTGTAGTACTAGTAAACTAGTCTGTGTAGGGTCGGGTTAGAATAGTCCCATCGCCCCTGATAAGCGTGTGGTAAATGGCGAACGTGTAACCCCCGTTTAGTGGTTATACTTACTACTTTATATAAAATCTGCGGCCAAATATCTCTTTATCTATACATATAATAAAATGGTAGGAAAGTCAAAACTGCACATTGAATATTTTTTTAAAAGAATACTTGGGGTATGATCTACAATCGAAACAGAAACAAAAAATATAGTTTTTAGAATTTTTGTCTGTTTGTCTGTTTGTCTTTCCGGGATAAACTCAAAAAGTACTGCATGGATTTACTTCAAATTTGGCATGAAGATAGTTAAGAAGTCGGGTCAACATACAGGCTACATATTATCACGCTAGCAGTGTTATAATCGTAGGTGCGTTTGGTGCTGCATAGCGTTCACGCAGACGACGTCGCGGGCAGCAGCTAGTACATAATATTTTATGAAAATATTTTATGACGAGCTAGTTCTATATATAACAAGTGTGCTGACATCTTCGACTTCATCGTCACTTACCTTCAGGTGAGATTGAGGTCAAATCAACTTTAATCAAAAAATCGTGCATCACGTTTTAGTTCTGCAAGCGATGGCATATCGTGACTTCTTCTAAAATTCAAATTTCTATAGAATTTATCCTTGCATCTCATAAAACAACGTCAAACTGTACAATCTGCAATCTGTGCTATACACTACTATGCAAAAGTATTCTCCAAATCTCTGATAGCTCGACCCAAGGGTGCAAACAACTGTTCAACGTTATTTTCAAGGTACGGAGCGAAGCACGACTGATGCATATATCAGATACCTGAGGAATCATTTTTGAAAAGGTGTAAATATTGACGAATTAGTGATCAAAATGATGCAGTTAAAAACAAACCTTTTTTTCAACATGAGATTTTATAATAGAATTTACACCAAATACAACTAATTTCACCAGAATGGACACATTAGAGCACCAGCCTGGCGAATGGAAGACCCGTGGTTTAAATCCCGGTCGGGGCGAATATATTAAGATATCTTCCTTTAAAATCAGTGAGATGAATAAGTATACATTTTTATAATAAAGAGTAAAATATCAAAGAAAAGTAATATACTCTAAAAGGATAAAACGTTTAATTTAAATGGGTTTTATAAATGAAAGATGAAATTCTTTCACTGTAAACAGTTTTTGAAAAGATGAATTGGTTTCATGTCACTTCATTTCAACAGACCGGCTTTTGTTGGAATATTATTTTTGAATTGGAACGAAAATGAAAGACAAATATTGAAAAAAACTTTGATATTGACACGTTATAGTAATAACTATAATAATTGTGATTATTAAAAGCACAGTACCTTACATTTTTAAGTTTAATAATGTATGGTTATGCCGGAAAAATGCAAAAATGGGGACTTTTAAAAAATAACGCCTCATGACAACCGACGGGACTTAAAGTAAAAAGAAAACACATTTATTATTCAGTAATGCAAATAATATTCTGTTCTATGTGTTAAACTACGCTATGTATAAAAATAAGTTTTCGTTTAAAAAATAATTTCCACCTGAAGGTAAACTATGCAAGGATATACGATGTCCTATTATATTTGTTGCACTGTGGAATATGACCCCTACAACAGAGAGCATGTTTGAGAGTGCACCGTCGACTCACAATTAAACCACACGCTGTCATGTTTCACCTTCAAAACGTGTAGCTTTTTCCTTGTAGCACAATTTTGGTTTCAATTTTCTGCAGCTTTTAGTGAAGGATATCGCAAAATTTTAAAGCTACGAGTCACATTGGTTTTCCGTCCATAATATTTTTCGAATACTCAAATAGATGATGAAGTTGTTTTAATGGATTACTGAAATCAGATAATTTTTTGTCTACAGGATTTTTCGATTAAAGTTTAAGAATGCAGAAACGGAGTGTGAGAGAACAAGATAGGACGAGGAGGATCTTCACCTTGGCCAGCCAGAAGTCCGGACCTAACCCCCATGAATTTGTATGTGTGGAGGCACATGAAGAGCCTCGTATACGGCGAGCTGTGGCTGTGTCCTGTGGCTGTGCGAATGTGTACAATTGCGTCTGCTGATGGATAGAAACAGGATAATCAATGCAAATAACGAAATGCGAAAAAATTCGACCACAGGTGCAGTAAAAACTGGGCTTCACTGAATAATGCGAAAACATAAAATATATCCAAAACAAAGGCGGACATGTTGTACGTGAATTGTAATTTGCAACGAAAGTAAATTTTATTTTGTACAATCTTGCCTGTTATATTTTACTTTCCAGGGCTAAAAATGACTTTAGCTCAATCAGCCTAATTATTTTTACGTCCAGTATCGACTATGAAACTAAGATTTTTTTCTACAAATTTAAATAAAAGCCTAGATTGTTATACCCTGTTGGGTAGCTGACAAAACGTAGATGTTTTTAAGGACTTCCGCCGAACATCCTCCGTACAATTTTTTAAGATATTATTAAAAAAAAATTAAACTGTAAAAAATAATTTTATTATTTCCACTTTCATTCGCTCAGAACTATGTATTTAGTAATCTTATGTAAAATTTTGGTTACTAAGATCATACACATTTTAATCTGCATATAAAAAATAAATAATAATGATAGAAAAGCGCACCGATTTCAAAATATGATATTTGATAGTAAAAAATCGGTAATTTTTATGAAAAAATTAA